>MBAC02004001.1:0-34016 GCA_001712635.2 Nothophytophthora sp. Chile5 | reverse complement strand
GCTTGTGCAGGTTGATGGTGTAGTCGCGGGCGACCACGTCCGGCGAGCGCTTGGTGTTGCGCGTCTTCGTTTCCTTGACCATCGTGCTTGAACTGTTCCTGGTGAGCTCGCTTTTCCCGAATGTTTTGGCGGCGGAGCGGCCGCGGCGACTGGATGGAGCCAAGGGGCTCCCGCCGACCAACCAATAATCGCCACTGGTTCAGACCGGTATGGATACCGGTTTGTTGGGGTTTGGTCGAGCTGACAAGCCGAGCCGAGCCGAAATCTGAACTGAGGGCTTGGTGCTCGAGCCGGTAGATTGGGCTCAACGGAGCAGCCGATTAAGTTCGCACTAGGAGGCTGGTAAGTACGATGGCTGCTGGAGAGGAGGTGCGCGCCCCTTCAAGATCCCGAGAGAGTGCGCGGCACCAGCACGAAGAAGAACAGGGCTGCAAAGGCAGCGCGGCAGTTGGCGATGGGCTTGGCATGCACCTCGGCAGCTCCTTCCAGGCGTTTCCTGCTTCTGCGTGCGTGTGCTACTCTCCACTGGTGCTGCAGACCACGACGAATCCTTAGCGATATACGCTCACCAAAACGACTTAAGCTTGCGCTCTGAACTGCAGAAACCGCTGGCACTCTCTCTCTCGTGGGGATCTGAGACGTGTTTCAGAAACGGCTAGCGACGAGGAAGCCAAGCGCCATAGTCCAGGATCCGGAAAGCAAGCAGCTACCCACTGCGTTGGCTCGGAGCCCCGAGTCGGAGGCTGCCACCACTCATTCTCCACCAGTGGTTTGCGATGGGCGTCGACGGAGAGCGAGTCACCAACGCGAACGGGCCAGCGGCTCCAAAGGTTAAGTGGCCTTCTAAGAGGGAGATCTCCGCCCCCGTTGCTGCCGCCTGACACAAAAATTCGCAAGCAAAATCTCAGAAGGCGCCGCAAAAGGTATAGACCCGCAAGGCAAAGTCGCGAAGCGAAATGAGCGACTTTTTTTCGAAAACAGGTTGCCTTAACCATCTGCACGATTGTGCCATGTCGCGCACCCAGCGACCCTGTAACGCTCGCTGCAAAATTCCCTTCCCCTCGTTAAACATAATTATCACCGACTTGGAGAGGAGCACCGCAAAAAAAGAGAACCGCGCCCGTTGCCTGACCAATCCGCAGCGTCTCCTTCCCCTTTCGCAACGGATCTCAAAAAGGCGCAGCCGACCTCCGCCGGAAAGATACTTATGCATACAGTACCACACCCTTCGGCTCGTGTGGTCTAACCGCCCTTCTTTTCGTTTGCGTCTTCTCGTCTCCCTCGTGGCCGTTAGCTAAAGCCGCCCCACCCCACAGCGACCGCTCACATTTCCCTCATTCCGCAATCTTCACGCTCCTGCACAAGTCAAGAACCCGCCAAATCTCCCCGAGACTATGGGCTGCAGCCAATCCAAGGCGACCGACCAAGTGGTGGAGCCGCACACCGCCCCCTCGTCCGAGTGCGGCAAGGCCTCGATGGACGCGACGTTCATCGAGGTGCTCATTGCCGACCAGCCCGACGCCGAGGAGCTCAGCCAGTCAGTCCCAGCTGACGGAGAGGCGCCGCTGCCAGCTGAGGAAGTTGCCGAAGATCCGGAGGTTGCTCCAGTCCAAGAAGAGGAGGAGGAACCTGCCCAAGTTGAAGCACACGTTGAAGATGAAGTTGCCGAGGAATACACCGTTGTGGAAGAGGAGCCGACTGCCGAAGAGCCTCCAGTGGAGTCGGAAGTGGAAGTTGCCGAAGTCGGAGAGAAGTCTGCAGTGCCCGGCAGCACCTTCAGCTTTGTGGCCGAGAAAGTCACGTTCCAATTGGGCATCGCGTTCTACAACTTCGACGGCTCCAACGGAGAGGAACCCGCCAAGGCAGTGCACCTCTCCAAGCGGTATTCCGACTTCAAGGTGCTGCACGCCAAGATGGCCAAACTCATGGACGGGTCGGCGCTGCCTGCGCTCCCCCTGACGTCGTTCCTGCAGGGACGAAACGACCCGGCGTTGCTGGAGGAGCGCGAGGCGATGTTCGTCAAGATGCTCAACACCATCGCGCAGCATCCGGCGGGCTCTCGGAGCGACACGTTCGCCGCGTTCTTGGCGTAAAGCGTCGGTAGTATACCTGCCATCGGTAGCATAGGTATAGGACATAGCCGACAGTATGATAGAGATAGGACCCCCACCAGTGTGCATTTTGTATTATAGGAAGATGTGATGCGAACTCGTCTACATGCACATTTGCATCCATTTTTGTGTGTGGTCTTTTTGCCCCACTGTGACGCAAGTTGAAGTGACCTTTTCAGCACAGATCTGCAGATCTGCAGATCGCGATCGCTGAAATTGTCGCTGTTCAATCACTGGTGGCTGGCAGTTACCATCGCTGCTCTTCACAGATGGCTTCACGAATATTCAGGTTGCCTTTCCCCGAAACGTCGAAATTCGCGTTTTGCAGCATGTTGGCACGGCCGTCTGTATCCGCAACCCGTGGGTATTGGGAGAGAGATCGGTTTGCAACGCACTGCAAAACCACACGAACTGGGGTGGGGCTGGCGGTGCCACCGCCTCTACGTTTCGCCTCTGCTCTCTGCCGTGTGGCGCCCAGTTATCCGGATAGAGACTGCAAGTTTTGCACCTCGCTCCACCTTTTGCTCATTTCCCAATTCCCACGGCCCCCGACTCCAGTCGTCTCCGAGTCGGCAGCGTATTCGTTTATCTCTCTTTAGCACAACTTTATCCAGAATGGGCTGCAGTCAATCCAAGGCGACCGACCTCGTGGTCGAGCGCGTCTCCGCGGAGGCTCCGGCGGCGGACGTCCCCGCGACGACTGAGGTCGCCGTGGAGCA
Organism: Nothophytophthora sp. Chile5; assembly: GCA_001712635.2. Taxonomy (NCBI): domain Eukaryota; phylum Oomycota; class Peronosporomycetes; order Peronosporales; family Peronosporaceae; genus Nothophytophthora; species Nothophytophthora sp. Chile5. The sequence continues at coordinate 31,186 of MBAC02004001.1, read as the reverse complement.
ACCGGAGGAGGCGGTCGTCGAGGCGTCCGAAGAAGCTGCTGCTGCCCCGGATCAAGGCGAGGAGCAGGCGGAAGCTGCTGCGGAAGCGCCCAAGGAAGAGGCTCCCGCTCCAGTCGAAGCGGTTGCGGAGGAGACGCTTGCCCCAGTCGAAGAAGAACCCAAGGAGGAGGCTGTGGCTCCAGCTGAAGAGGTCGCAGAGGAAGCTGCTCCGGTCGAAGAACCCGAGGAGGAGGCTGCGGCTCCAGTTGAAGAGGCTGCGGAGTCCACGCCCGTGGTCGACGACGCCCCGGAAGTCGTCGCTGAAGAGACGACGCCGACCCCTGAAGCGGAAGCGGAAGCTGCTGCTCCGGTAGAAGAGGCTGCTGCTGCAGAGGAGTCTGCTGCGGTCGAGTCCGCACCCAAGTCGCAAGTGGAGGTCGTGTCTGGCGACGAGAAGCCCGCAGCCAGCGGCGTCACCTTTGCATCTGGCGACGTGTCGTTTGACGACAAGGGCGTGGCGTTCTACAACATCCAGGGATCGGACCCGGAAGACCCGGCCAAGGACGTGCGCGTGTCCAAGCGCTACTCGGAGTTCAAGGCGCTGCACGCCGAGATCGCGCGCGTGTTGGCTGCCAGCCAGGAGGACAAGACCCAGCCGACGCCAGCGCTGCCGGCGATGCCCAAGGCCTCGTTCCTGCACCGCCGCACCAACAAGAAGATGCTGGAGGAGCGCGAGACGCAGTTCGTGGCCATGCTGAACGCCATCGCGAGCCACCCCGTGGCCGCCCAGAGCGAGGTGTTCGCCACCTTCGTGGCGTAGAGCTCGGGGCGATTGGGCCAGGTAGACACACGTCGACACTGGAGCTGGACAGGCTTTGCGTTCTTCGAGCTTTTGGGCCGAGAACTTCTGTGAAATATACACTGCTTTTGCTATCACACCCGTAGCGCCAAAGGCATGCTTTACATTTCGGCACACGCGAGAGTAGACGCCATGGCGAGGCTGAGGGCGGTGGCTGCGATATGGCGAGGACTCGCCGCCCCAAATTCCCCACGGCCCTCTCCTGATTGGAACGAAGCGCGCGCTCCAACAGCGTCTGGGCGGCAAATGGCGTGGGTAATGGCCGTCTGGAGGCAGAGAGCGAGTGAGAAATGCTCGTCAGCCGAGCGGGAGAGATCGCGTCTGGCTTCCTCGCGTTTCAAACGCCTCGCAATGCTGCTGTTTTCCTCTCATGTGGCGGACGATGGGACACGTCGCTTCCGGTGGGTGGTGCCGTCCGCGACTCAAGGCGAGGCGAGGCGCACTTCCTGCCCTTTGCTGCTCATTTCCAAACCCCCACGGCCCTACTCACGTCACGTCTTCGAGTCCGCATCGTATTGATCCTTCCACGTGTTAGATCATGGGCTGCACTCAATCCAAGACGAACGAGCAAGTGGCGGACCCAGCGGCGACCAGCCAGACTCCCGCTGACCAACCTCCCGTCTCAGCGGCGGCGCCAGAAGACTCGGCGCCAGCGAACTCTGTCGAAGCGCCTCCAGCGGTGGAGGCTGAAACGGAGGCGCCAGTCGTGGAGAAACCAGAGCTGAAGGCGGTGGACGGCGCCCTCAACTTTGTGCCTGGAGAGGTCACGTTCAACGAGCACGGCATCGCATTCTACAACTTTGACGGCTCGAGTCCGGCCGACCCCAGCAAGGACATCCACGTGTCCAAGCGGTACTCCGAGTTCAAGGCCATGCACGTGGAGATCGCCAAGCTGATGGCTAGCGAAAAGAACGTCCCGACCGACCAGCAGGACAAGTTCCAGACGTACGCGGCCCTTCCAGCTCTGCCCAAGGCCAACGCAGTGACGTTTCTGCGGGGTCGCGGCAACAAGATGGTGGTGGACGAACGCGAGGCGCAGTTTGTCAAGATCCTGAACGCTATTGCACGACACCCCATCGCCTTCCAGAGCGAGACTTTCACGGAATTCCTGGCCTAGCAAGGCCATTCATAAGCAGCAACAGCCGATAGAAGGCGGTTGCTCATGTACACAATATGATGAGCACGATAGAAGTGTGATCCCCGACGTATCGCTTGAAAGGAGGGAAGCCGTCTTCAAGATGGCCAGCAGGAAGCTGGAATCCGTCCAGCCTGCACTGATTTGCCTTTGATGGCTGAGCGCGGCGCTCTCTGAATCCCGACGGCTCCTTCCTCCGCGCCTTTGGAGCCACGATGGACACATCACTTGACTTTGACCACTCGCTTGATGCAATTGGCCACACCGGCGAGCACCACCGCCAACTCTCGCCTGGCTTATGTGGGGGACTTTGTGGATCGCAGGCCCCAGTTGGTTCCAGACCGCACGATCTCCACATGCTCGAACAGGAGCCGGATCGCTCGGTGGAGGGTGGAAGCGCTGGAGGAAGAGAGGGCCAGAACGCGACAGACGTCGAGTGCATGCTCTGCCACTTGGTCTGTAGCCACCAGCTGGCTTCTGCGCGGAACGGACAGGAGCCTGGACGTTTCCTTCCTCAATTGCTGCTGTCTCCGATCTTTGTCTTGCCACTTCCCAATCTCCGCCTCCCAGCGAACGCCCTCAGCTACTCCTATCGTCTACTATGGGCTGCAGCCAATCCAAGACGGACGACGTGATGCACCCGAATGGCATAGAGCTCTCCATCACGGAGCTGTCGATCGCGAAGCACCCAGGCGGGGCGGACGTCGCGCCTGCCAGTGTGAAGAAAGAAGCCGCGAAGGAGGAGCCGACCGACGACTACGCGTCGACGCAGGACTCTGAGCCTGCGACGGAGCGCAAGACAGAGGTCGCCATTGCCAACGCGAAGAATTCGGACGGTAACGCTCTAGTCTTCGAAGCAGACAAGGCCATCGCCAAGGAGAATGGCGTCGTTTTCTACGACTTTGTCGCCTCTAACCCGGCGGATCCGGCCAAGGAAGCGCACATCTCCAAGCGCTTCTCGGAGTTCAAGGCCATGCACGTCGAGATCGCCAAGCTGATGGCCAGTGAGCAGAACGTCCCGGCCGACCAGCAGGACAAGTTCCAGACGTATCCGGCGCTGCCGCCTCTGCCCCAATCCAACGCGTTGACGTTCCTGCGCGGCCGCGGCAACGAGAAGCTGATCGAGCAGCGCGAGGCGCAGTTCGCCACGATCCTCAACGCCATCGCGCGGCACCCCGTGGGCTCCCAGAGCAAGGCGTTCGCGGCCTTCTTGGCCTGAGCGCTATGCTATGCCTGTCAATATGTAACATAGCGTTTCGTCGCAGTTTCTATCATAGTCATGTTGAGCTTTCAGTGGGACAGGGGGCGTAACCTTTTGCACAAATGCGCAACATCTTCGATGCCAGGCAGGAACAACAGGCCTCGTATCGCAGCGCGAGGCAGAGAGCGCGGCGCGAGAGCGTAACCCCGCGTAACCCCCTCTTATCTGCGGCGGTATGGACAATGGCGCCAGTTCGCCACCCGCCAGGCAAAAGAGCCAATTCTCCGGTCCTCCAGCCGACGACTTGGGCCTCTGCCCCGTCCTGTCTGGCTCCTTCCCCAGCCGTCAGCCTGGCGAAGAGCTCCGCTCCGCTCAGACCCCAATCTGGCCCGCAGCACGGCGAGATCCCACCCCGATCAGCATGGGCTGCAGCAACTCCAAGGACGTGCAGGAGCCCCGCGCCAGCGCGCCGCCGGCCATGCGGCCGTCCACGCCGTCGTTCCGAGCCAAAGACTCGGCGCTATGGACCTCGGCCAGCGATTCACGAGCCAACGAGTTCCGCGAGGAGCTGCCGTCCTTCGTGGTCTCGGACAGCGCCGAACTCGTGGGCAGCTCGGACGGCGAGGCGGTGCACGGCATGGTGAGCGCCTTCACCTTCTCGTTCATCCAGGTGTCCGAGGCCGGCAGCAACAGCTCCAGTCTCGGCGGGATGGGCCTCGAGAGCCCCGCCGTCGACGCGCCCGTGTCCGAAAGCGACGACTCGGCGGCGGCGACAGCTCCGCCCGAATCGCAGCAGTCTCTCGGCGGAGATGCTGTCGAATTGACGCCCATTCCGGAGGAAAACACGCACTCCGGACCTCGCGAAGACCTCAAGAGCTCGCGTTCTACCGCCGGTCATAGTCCTTTGCAGACAGAAAGGCCAGCAGCGTCCATTGCTGAGCCTCGGAAGCCAGAGGAGACGATGGCAACCGAAGGTGCTGCCGTTGAGCCGGAGACGGAGACCCCACCGTCCGACGAGCAGGCAGTGGCACAGGTTGTGGCTGGGGTCGTGGACGCAACTGCAGCTGAGAACGCACAGGAGCCGGACGCTCCCGAAGCTGGAGACGTCCTTGAAGCCGAATCTGACGCTTCTTCGACCAGTCGTCGCAGTGTCGCGGGTAGCAGCGCCACAGGAGATACCAGACGGTCCGTGGCCACGTCCGAGTTCAGTGAGGGTGGCGAGTACATGGTCACGGAGACGGGGGCTGTGGTTCGACACGAGTCCCCCGCTGCACTTGAAGATGAGTTCTCGGCAGCAGAAACGGCCAAGACGGTCGTTCAGCGAGTTATTGGCGGCGCCGTGTCCAACGTGACGCATTCCACTGCAAGTCAGCAGCCTCACGACCGAGCAGCGCCGATGGCGATGAGCAGTCTGGAGGTGGAGCCGCCCAGCAGCGGCGCTGTCGCCCGCAATCTCGAGATGGAGCTCCTCGACGTTCCTCCGCTTTCAGCAGTGCCGACTGGCTGGACGTACTGCATCGTAGGCACTTCCACCGAGAACGGAGTGGTGCTGTACCAGATACAGCTCACAGATGAAGTCGGCGACAACGCCAAGTGGCCGGCGCCGTTGCAGCGGCGCTACTCGAGCTTCAGTGAGATGTACGCGAAGCTGAGGGAGAGCAAGACTCCTGCCACCGAGAGCCTCCCGGCGCTGCCCCGTGCTGGAGTGCTGCACTTTGTACGAGGACGGCAAAGCAAGCGCACCATCGAAGAGCGCCAGCGCAAGTTCTCGGAGGTGCTGCGATACATCGCGCAGCACCGCGAGCTGCACGAGAGCGCCGAGTTCCAGAGCTTCCTCGGCCAGTGAGCTTATGCTGGATGATACCGATTAACCGGCGGCCTGCCGCGTATGCTGTCTCCCCTGTGTCGTGTTCCGAGGATGCAGATCAGTTAGCCTAACGCTTCAGCTCCTTTTGCATTTCAAAGCCTCGCTGTGTAAATACAAAATTACAGTCTTGAAGTGGAGTTTCATGCTGGCTACATCCTGTTGTGCGAACTTCCAGCGTGTTCGTGGGTTATTGCGCAAAAGGCCAACACCGAATGGCCAGCTGTCAAGTGAAATGTCCCTATCCGACACCTCCAAAGGCGTTGACGCCAGAGATTGTGGCATGTTGCGATGCAAACGAAATCCAGCTCTTTGCAATTTGCGCGACGGATAGACCGTTGCAATCGAGCTTTACTGCGCTGCGCATTTATCTGCAAAGCAGATCACAGAGGAGAGAGGCCACACTTGCGATAAGCTTCTCGCCATTTCCACACATCCAGACCGGATGGACACGAAGCAGGACTCCGGGAACCCCGTCGACCAACAGGACGCCACGGCCGCCGAGGACTCGAAGCGAGTGACACAGCGACGTAAGCGCCTCGAAATGGACGACGACGCGCTGGTAGCGGATGCCGCTGAACCCAGGCCCGAAGGCGACTCGATCGAGGTCAGTCCGCTGCCGCTGAGGAAGGAAGGCTGCGTCGATTCCGACGTCGCATTCTTTGACTCCCGCGCCAGCGATTCCCTCCCCAGCGACTGCTACGACCGATCCCGACCAGCGATGGACGTACCAGATCTCCGGCTTCACTGTCGAGAGCGATGTGATCCTGTACCACGTCCATAAGACCGATCGACGCACAGACCTTCAAGCGGTGCGCATACTCAGACCTCCGCGAACTGCAGGTGCAGCTCCGAGATACAGGCTGGGCAGCTGTCGCCGACATGCTCTCGGTGTTGCTGCGTGCGGCAGTGCTGCGCTTCGTGCACGGACGACGCCAACGTGTCGTCGACAAGCAGGAGCGGAGATGCCGTGACCTGCTTCGCCAGACAGGGAGCTTATGATGGATGATACAGGTTAACCGGCGGCCTGCCGCTCTTGCCTTTGGCGCACGACCGCAAACCACCGCTGTGCAGAGACAATTTACTATGTACATTCACATGCACCTCTTGCGGTTTTGCAAAGTGCAATACAATCTTGAAGTGCAACGAACACCTGCCTAAAATGATGCGAGCGCACAATATCACAAGTCGACCGACAGGATGGCTACAACCCAAAACACACCGCTGTGGTTGAACTTCCAGCTGATTCGCTCGTGTTTTTTTCGCACAAGCGTCCACTTTTTGCAGCCAGTGCTGAGCGGCGCAGATCCGGACGCAAAAGGCAAGGGCTGTCAGCTAAAATGTCCCTATTTCGCGGCCTGCAAAACCAGCGGCATAGGACCTCGTGATTGCGACGGGGCAGCCGGCCAGAAGTGCGGATAGAGAGCAAGCGATAGCCAACATTTTGCAATTTGCGCGGCGGATAGACCGTTGCAACGTCCTGCCGCACAGTTTATCTGCAAAACACATCGCAAAGGGAAAAAGCGATATCTACATATCATATCACCAGACCAAATGGACGTCGAGCATAACTCCGGACATAGCGGAGTCCCCGCGCCATCGGAGGACCCGAAGCGAGTGGCGCGGCGGCGTCAGGGTCTCGCTGTGGACGACGACGCACGAACCGAGTCGTCGGAGGGCAGCGGCCGGCCCGGCGACGACGCAGAGTTCAGGTACGCGGCGGGAGCGGACTCGGAGGACGAGTTCGTGGACGCAGTGGCGCTGCCCACGCCGCCGTCGTCCACGCACGGCTACATGGACGCCGTGGAGGCCACGGCCCGGCAGATTGCAGTGGCGGTGGAGACGACGACGTCGAGTGGGACGCAGGAGTGGCTGGAGAAGCACGACGAGGTGCATCGACAAGTTGCAATGGAAAGAGCGTCGCTCAGTCAGTCAGAGGGAGATTCGTCAGCAAAGGACGAGGCGCAAGAAGTGGAGGAAGAGCCAGAACCAGCACCCGAGCCCGAGAGCGACGCCGTGCAGGAGGTGACCATCGAGGAAGTCGCCGTCGAGGAAGCTGTCGCGGACGAGCCTGTCGCCGACGCGGTCGCCGTCGAGGAGGTCGCTGTGGAGGAAGCTGTCGCTGCCGTCGAAGAGGTCGCCGTCGAGGAAGCTGTCGTCGCCGACGAACCGGTGGCGGAGGCGGCGGAGGAAGTGTCGATGGAGGATGCCAGTGCGCCCGAGGCGGAGAGCGACGCAGTGGAGGCGGTGGCTGTGGAGGAAGCTGTCGCGGACGAGCCTGTCGCCGACGCGGTCGCCGTCGAGGAGGTCGCTGTGGAGGAAGCTGTCGCTGCCGTCGAAGAGGTCGCCGTCGAGGAAGCTGTCGTCGCCGACGAACCGGTGGCGGAGGCGGCGGAGGAAGTGTCGATGGAGGATGCCAGTGCGCCCGAGGCGGAGAGCGACGCAGTGGAGGCGGTGGCTGTGGAGGAAGCTGTCGCTGCCGTCGAAGAGGTCGCCGTCGAGGAAGCTGTCGCCACCGTCGAAGAGGTCGCCGTCGAGGAAGCTGTCGTCGCCGACGAACCGGTGGCGGAGGCGGCGGAGGAAGTGTCGATGGAGGATGCCTCATATGCTGAAACAGCGCGAGTGGTAGAAACGGCCGATTTCACGGGAAGTGCTTCTCAGGTCGTAATCACCTTGGCACCGGTCGCACCGAGTGGCGATGATGAGTGGACGGCAGTGGAAGGCCAAGTTGCTTCAGATGACACGGAAGACGGCACAGCGGCTTCCTTCTCTACCTACGAGTTCGTGGAGGTGCCTCCGACCCCGGCGTTGCCTTCTCTCACGCCAGCGCCAGCGATTCCTTCCTCGGCGTCTGCCACCACCGCCCCCGACGTCCAGCGATGGACGTACCAGATCTTCGGCTTCACCATCGAGAACCGAGTGGTCATGTACCACATCCACAAGACCGACCGACGCACAGGCCTCCGAGAGCCGCCCATCCTCAAACGCTACTCGGACTTCCGCGAACTGGAGACGCAGCTCCGAGATACAGGCCTGGCGCCAGTCGCCGACATGCCGCGAGTGCCCAAAGCGACGGTGACCGCCTTCCTGCGCGGCCGGAAGAGCAAGCGGACCATCGAGGTCCGGGAGAAGGCCTTCAAGGCCATCCTGCAGTACATTACGCAGCACCCGGTGCTCCACAACGGCGTCACCTTCCAGCGGTTCGTCGAGACGAGTCAATCGGGTAGCTGAGTCCGGAGTATGTGATGCTTGTATTGGTGGAGTCGAAGTCGTCGGGCTGGAATATTATATTTAATTTGATATGCGAAAAGTGTTCGTCGATAACGTTGCTGGAAATTTGCGCAAAATAGAAACGTGTTTGATTATATTTGTACGGGTTATGAAAAGCGCTCCGAACAATGACGGCAAAATACATGAATAGGAACGGTTCGAACCGTTTAAACCGTCTTTATCGAGTAAGGTTCCTATTTTGAGATGTTCCATCGTTTTGCTTTGAAATTTGTAAGGGATCTTCTCAAGGACATCTTCCCAAATCCCATCACCGGCGCTAGAAGTTGCAATGGCGCCGCCGATGAATGATCGCGCCATAAAGTTATTTGTGGTACCGTATTGGTGTTGACGGCGGGAGGACAGCTCGGCAGCTCCAACGTCGGCGCTGGCCGGAGAACGATGTAGCTAGAGCGCGCGTGCCGCGTCTTCGTCTTGGCTTCGATGCATCGCATTCACAGGTGAAAGGACTGCGGGGCGATATTGCGTGGTATATTCGTCCGCCCTTTGCATGTCCACCAGATTGCCGAGTCCATTAGTAAAATGAATACTTGGTACAGCACAACTTGATAGGCCACCACCGTCTTTATTTATCGCGACTTTTTCTCGTTTTTAAAACGGTCTTTTTTAAACTCTCACGTCTCTAATGACAATTGTTGACGATCTCAGCTCCAATTTCTTTTCAGCGCTTTTGCTCGTTCACGACATGCGAAGACCTTATCCGCACCCGCCACCTGCACCGAAACTGCGAGACCCGGCGTGTCGCAAGGGTGGTTTAACCATCCGAATGCACGTTCCGCTTGTTTGCAGTGGGCGGACCATCTGGCGCTAAAACGAAAATGAGTTTTGCGCTCAAAATTTGGTTTTGCCATTCCCGAATCCGCCACCTTCGAGCTCGATACACACATCCCAATATGAACATGGAGGCTACCCAAGCTCGGCTCCAAGACTGTGAACTCTCGCTGGCTGCCGCCTACTACATGCACCGTTCCGACGTAATGGAAGTCGCGGGTGCGCTTGGCTTGGGCGCTGGGGCGTGTCGGGCCAAGATTCCAGTCGTCAGAGCCCAGACCAAGACCCCCGTTCTAGAGACCGCGTTCGCTTTCGAACTGGCAGCCCTCGGAGCTCAACTGGCCGACGAATTGGCTGTGGCCAAGGCAATGTACGTGTTCCCGGCTCAGGAGACGACACCAGTCGTCGAGGCCAAGGCAATGGACACGGAGGTTCAAGCGACCCAGCGGCCTGTCGCTGAGACTGCCACGGTTCAAGTGGCGGCGAAGACCGAAGCGGTTCGTGTCGTTGAGAAGACCGTTGACGTTGTTCCATCGGTTGCGAGCACAAAGGAAGATACTGCAGGTTCGGAGGAGGCGGTCGTCGCCATCGAAGCCGCAGAGACACCGAAGCCGATCGAGACCACGGCAGCGCCCCTAGCGAGCGACGTCGAGGTCCTTACGGCGAGTGAACCACCCAAGTCTTTGTCGACGACGGAAACGTCGATGGCGGTTGACGAAGTGAAGTTCACAGCGAAGTCCGTCACCGACGACGAGTCGGAGACCCACTCGGAGCTGGCTGAGTCCGTTGTGAACGAAGCCAGCGACAAGAACGACGCCGAGCCAGAGGCCGAGATTGAGGAGGATACGGCGACTGCTGCTGCCGCCAGCGAGGCGCTAGCACCCAAGTCGACGGCCGGCGATGAATCGGAGGAGACGCTGCCGGGAGCTTCGGAGTCGGCGGTGAGCGATGAAGAGCCAGAGATCGGGGAGTATATGGTGATTGATGCCGCCGTGGCTTCCAAGTCGACGGCAGCGAAGGACGGCGAAGCCACTTCGTTTGGCTTCATCCCGATGCCGCTGCGGTCGAGCGGCTACGTGGCGTCGTCTGTAGTGCTAGCAGTCGCCACTGTCGTGGTAGCAGCATTGGCGTCCCGTAAATAAGAGCTGATTATTCTTGTGGAGTAAAAAATAACTTCAACACTAGCGCAGATAACACCATTCCCCTTGCATTTTACTCCGCTTCCACCTTTGCAATCCCCTTGGAAGTCTTGTTGCATTGGGTCGAGGGTATAACCAGCAATTCCCTATTGTGACCGCAAAAATGCACGTTTCCCTGGAGGAAGATCCAGGTTTGTTTGTCGCAAGCTGACGCCATCCTTGAAGATAAGGTCAGTCCATGTGCTTATCGACAGAGCCGCTTCAACACCTGCGATGCGATATAGGCGCTTGTCCGCGTGTTTATATGTGGGTTTTGCGCCAAATGTTTCCCCATAAGCGACTGCAGCTAGCGGCGGAACAGGCGGAAATGGCTCCTGTTCACCCACAGATAGCTGTGGAAGCAGGTCTCCAGATGCGAAAGCCATGCAAATAGAGCCACAAACGGAACCATCTGCCACCCCGAACGAAAGGCAGAGAGAGCTGTTCCATTGCGCTCCAGCGTCGGCGCGACTGGAAATGTCCCTATTAACGATTTTGCGCAACCAACGCCGGATAGGCACAACAGATTTTGCAAACGGAGCTCCACACACAACATACACATATCCGCCACTGCGATATGACAGATGAGTTCGACATAACCTCCGAGCTGTCCGTCGCGGCCGAGTTCTACCTCTCAAGTCTCGACGACGTCGCGTCTTCCGAAGCTGCTGGCGCCGCAGCACTCGGCTGCGGCGGCTACGCGAGGCACGAGGCTGTTGCCCTCCACGTCCAGGCGCAGGAGGCAGCGCCGCTTCCTGCAGCTGCCTCGAGGATGCCCGACGAATTGGCCGTGGCCAAACTGTCATATGAGCTGCTGGCTCCGAGCGACTCGGCTCCGGAGACTCAGCAGGCTGTCGCTGTCGATACGGAGAGCCCGGCGGAGACCGAGGGCGACTCCGTCAAAGAAACGACTGTCCTTGATGACACGGCAGAGGAGGAAGGCGTCTTGGCTGCTGAGGAAGCGGAGGGGTCCTCTGTTGGCAGCTCCCTGGGCCTCGTAGCAGGCGCTGCTCTTGCGGTCGGAGGTGCCGTGGCGATCCAGCAGAGCGACGCTGTTGCTGACGACCCATTGCTCGCGACGGACGAGAGGGCGACGACAACCGCCACTGCCAGCTCGGGAGAGGCCCCGACGACTGAGGAGGCCGTAGAACTGGAGCAGTCGACGGTGGATACGACACCAGAGTCTGTGGTTGATGCCGACCTTGCCGCGTCGACAGTCGAGGACGCAGACCAGCAGGTCAACGAGAAGAGCGAGGGGGAGGTGGTCGAGGCTGTTCCCGTCGCCGCAGAAGTCGCCACGCCCCAGCTGGAGGAGTCCATCGACGCTGTCGCCACCGAATCGAGTGAGACCGAAGGCGTCGAGTCCGAGGACGACCTTCCGGAGGCTCCGCGGTCGGGCAGTTGGTTCAGGAACTTGCTCAACCGGAAGCGCTCCCAGCCGAAAATGGCCCCCGATGCGCCAGTCTCCGAAGCCGAGGCTGTGGTGCCCAAGGCCGCCGCGTCCGAGTCTGACGCAGCGCCAATGGCTGGCGACGGAGCCTCGTCCTCCAGCACTGGAGTAGCCATCGCTGCTGCTGTCGCGTCCACGTCGCTTGTCGGCGCGGCGCTTCTTGCTGGCGCTGCGGCGAAGCCTGTCGAGCCAACCGCTATTGGGGGAGATGACGTGGAGGAAGACGAGGAGGTCGACGCGACGGAGCTCTCGGAGCAGCTCGTGCTGGAGATCGTTGGCACTGCGCTTGAGGCTGACGAGGTCGCGCCAGCTCCTGCGGCCAAGGAGTCGACTGGGATGGACAGCGTCGACGCTGCCTGCATCGTCGCCCAGCCTGTCGAGGAACTCGCGAGGATCTCTCCGGCAGACGAGGCTGCTGCTTCTGAGAGCTCGCCACTCGGACGCAATGGGGACTTGGCCATTTCGCAAGATCCTGCGGAGGACGAAGCCCCTGAGGAAGCCCCCGCGGCTGTTGAGGAGGCTGGCGAACTGGCTGGTCATTCCACCGAAGAAGACGCGGAAGCGATGGAGTCTGCGGCCTCGGACGCCGCTCTGACGAAGGAGATTGCGACGGAGGCCACGATGGACAAGGACGCCAAGACTGAGGTCGCGGTGGCCGCTGTCGGAGCTGCTGAACGGCAGGTTGAAGCTGCGGAGGTCGTCTTTGAAGCTGTAGACCCGGTGCCAGAGGATATCGCCACGGCCACGGAGCCGGAAGCTGTGGAGGAGCCGGTGGAGAGCACTGCGGTCGAAGTCGTCGTTGAGAGTGTCGAGCAGGACGAGAGCGAAGCTGCGACTCCGGCGTCCAGCGGCGCTGAAGTCGTCGAGCCGAAAGCTGATGCCGCTGCTGCCGAGGACGAAGCAGGCGAGGCTGAGGCTGTTGCTGTGAGCGATACCGCGGAAGCGGAGGCTGTAGCTGACGCCGAGACGCTGCTTCCGGAGGCTCCGGAGGAGGAAGGCGTTGCGGCGACGTCTGTTGCTGCGGAACCTTCAGTCGAGGAAGCCAGCGTGTCTGCACCGGCCGAGGACGTGGTCTCGGACGTTGTCGTCGAGACAGAGGCGGCGCCTTCTGTCGAGGTGGCCGCTGTTGCTGAAGTCGAAGTCGTCGAAGAGGAGGCGGAGGCTGATGCCGCGGTGTCAGCGTCGGACGTCGCCGGCGGAGCCGACTCGGCCCTTCCCGAGTCGCTGCAGGAGGACGTCGTTGAGGAGGAGACTGCAGCGGCGCCTTCTGTTGAAGACAGCGAGGTGGAAGCTGTCACGGTGACGTCGGAGGCTGTCGAAGAAGAGGCCGTCGAGGCTGAAATCGCTGCTGCGTTTGAACTGGAGACGCCGGAGGTGGATGCGGTCGTGACGACTACAGACGCTGCTGAGCCTGAACCTGTCGCCGAGGAGTCCGTAGCAACGGAGCACGTCGTCGCCTCGACTGTCGAAGGAGTCGAGGCCGACGACGAGACCAAGGCGGAGACTGTGGAGGCTGAGGACTCTGCTGTGGTGGTGGAGGCCGAGTCTGCTGCAGTTTCTGAGCCGGCTGCTGACGAGGTTACTGTCGACGTCGTCGACCTGGAGCCTGTCACGACCGAGGTCGTTGCTCCGCAGTCCGTGGCGGTCGAAGAGGTCGATTCTGAGTCTGTTGAAGTCGAAGCTGTCGAGCAAGAAGCCCCCGAACCGCCGTTGGTCGCCGAGGAGGCAGTCGAGTCCGACACGAAGACGGAGGCCGTCGAGGTCGAGCCTGCCGTTGAGGTCGCTGTGGTGATGGAGGAGATCGTCCCGGAGCCGAGTGGGGCTCCCGAACCGGCTGCTGTCGAGCACTACGAGGTGGACGAGAGGCCTATCTCAGCCGTCCACAAGCTGATCGGCCGCTTCGAGCAGATCGCCGTGACCAACGCGTTGTCGGCGGCCTCCTCTCGAGTGTCGTCCCGCGGCTCTTCGCCCGTGGCTTCTCCGCCGACGTCTGCGGTCGGTATCTCCGACATCGCCGCCACAGCGGAGGAAGCGGCTGTGGCAGTGCCGAACACGGAAGACACGGAGCAAATGGACGCGATCGGGGAGGACGCGGAGATCGAGGCGCCGGACGCTGAAAGTGCTGGCAACGGGGCCGGTGAAGCGGCTGCAACTGAGACCGTTGAGAGCGACGCGGCGCCTTCGGAACCAGTGGAGGCTGCTGCTCTCGAGGCGACTGAAGACGTGACTGTGGCGGAAGTCGCCGTGCCAGTGGCGGACGACTCGGCGGCTGAGGAGGCAGCTGTGGCTGAAGACGCAGCGGAGCAGACAGCGACGGAGCCCGAGGCTGAAGTGGCGGAGGCTGAAGTGGCGGAGGCTGAAGTGGCGGAGGCAGAAGCTGCCCAGTCTGTCGACCAGGTGACGGAGGAAGTGAACGTGGTGGAGACTACAGAACCGGCGAACGTCGAGATGGAGGAGACCGCTGTGACCGAAGAAGCGACTGCAACCGAAGGCATTTCCGAGATCCAAGAGGAGACTGCGGCTGGCGAGGTCGATGCGGTGGAGGAACCCGTTGAAGATGTGGCACCCGTGGACGAAGCACCGGAGATTGAGGCCGTCCCTATCGACGTCGAAGCCGCCGAGGAAGCCACTGCGGTGGTTGAAGACGTTCAGAGTGACGTGCTGGTGGACGTCGAGGAGGTCGAGGAGGCTGCTGAGGTCGAAGAAGCTCCCGAGAACCCGCCTCTCCCCACTGACGGCGAAACGGCTACTCCTGAGACTGAAGAGCCCGTCACTGTCGAGCAGGACGCGGCTGACAAGGCCGTCGCAGTTGAAGACGTGTCGGGGGCCCAGGTTGTCCCCACTGACGTCGAAGCAGAGACGGAGAAAGAAGGCGCGGTTGACGTCGCGGTTGCGGTCGAAGAATCGCCTGAGATTCAGGCGGCTGGCGACGATGTGACGGAAGTCGAGCCATCGATCGATGCAGCTGAAAATCCGGAGGCTCCTGCAGCAGCCGACGAAGCGGACGCCACTGTGGCCACCGCAGACTTCACCACCGACGAGGCCCTCGCAGCTTACGCCGCTGGAGACAACCAGACCGAAGCTCCCGTCGCAGCCGTCGAGACAGTGGCAGTAGCCGTGGACAACCAGCTTGAGGAGTCGGAGAGCTCGGACCGCCCCATGTCGTCCCTCCTTCCGGAGGCGCCTCCTGTCCTCCAGAACCAAGTGGCTGCCGTGGCGAAGGAAGCCACTGCCAAGGCCACGGTGGAGCTGAGTCCTGAAGCCAGCAGCCAGCCGACGAAAGCAGTCGCGGACGACGCCGCCACCGCCGCCAGCACTCCGGACCGGGACTCCAGTCGCGTCCAGCCCCAGGGCCAGACGGCGTACGAGATCCTGGGCGTCACCAAAGCGAGTGGCGTGGTGATGTACCACATCCACAAGGTCGGCGACTCGACGGGCGACCAGCGGCAGTCCATCCCCAAGCGCTACTCCGAGTTCAAGCTGCTGGACCTGCAGCTCCGCAGCTCGAAGCTGCCGGGCGCTGGCGACCTCCCGCCGCTGCCCAAGCCCACGGTCGGCAGCTTCTTGCGGGGCAGGAGCAGCAAGAAGACCATCGAGCTGCGGGAAAAGGCCTTCGGCGACCTGCTGCACTACGTCACGACGCACCGGGAGCTGAGGGACAGCGCGGTCTTCCAGCAGTTCATCGCCAACTGAGCAGGCGGCAGCTTAAGCGTGTTGCGTGTGTTCACTGAACAGGGAATGGCTGTGAGTGCGTTGGTTGGCTGTGGCTGCTGCGTTGGGTATTGACGGGAATTAACTTCAAGGAGGAGGGTACTGCCGTTATTTAACATGTTCGAAGGGATCCCACGTGTAGTTAGCTTCTTCCAGTACTGCGGAATGCTGGAAGATACAGCATAAGGCTTCGGTGAATAGGTGACTGGATCCATCCTGACGTTGGACCTCAACATGGCTCCTCCCACCGCATGCAAGTCGCTTAGACCATTTCCCGAAACGCCAGTTTTGCAAGTGGACTAATACCTGTTTTGCGGTATAGATCACGGACTTAGGTGCTAAAGTGGGTTAACTGGGGTTTGGGAATGACACCCACGCGAAGGATACCGGATCGGAGCTTGCCTCGTGCGTATTTCCCTGTCGCACGAGCCGAAAGGAAAGAATCTGCGCGCGCTCTTCTTTTCGCTGCTGGTTTCTGGGAGACTGGACCTCTTCGCCCCTTCAAGCACTGCAGCGTTCGTTGCTTTCCGGTAAATAGGAGTATAAATAGGATGGGTTATTTATACGTGTACATGCAAGTCACCTGCCTTTTCTCTCGTGTTTAAACCGCAAACATAGAGTATTGAACCTGGCCCTTCTCTTGGGGTTAAACCGCATGCACAAACGCGAGTTCTGTATGTTACGTCGGTGAAACTCTGATAAAACAGGCAATCAACAGGTGGTTTCCGTCCGTCTGGAGCTAAAACAACTGGTTAAGGCAGCCGCCTGCTGGGCGAAACGGTGCGAATGAACGTTTTAACTTTTCAAAAGATCGCTGCCGACTTGCTGCGGCGAACCAAACCAGGTGTTTGCCAACCCACGCGAGCAGACGAGCCGCCTGCGTGGGTAAAACGCCGACCGTTTCGTTTCCCGTTTGCCTGTCGACGCCACAACGCCACAAACTGCCAGAACGTGCCCTTCTCCGTGCCAAAAGGCGCACCTGTCCGTATCCCGTCCCCGCATCGCGCACGTCTTGCAGATCGGCGGCTCGTCCGTTCGCAAACTTTGCGCCAGCCAGAGCGAACAGGCAACACGGAGCGAGGGAGAGAGCGCGCGCACGCGGCGCCAGACGCGCATAACAACAAACGCAACACCAGCAAGCAGCCAACGCAAAAGAACGCAAAAGAACGCAAAAGCCTAACCGATGGGGTGCAATCAATCCAAGCCAGCGGACGTGGTCGAGCCCGTCGCGGCCGCGGCCGCCCCCGCGACCGCTCCGGCGGCCGTCGCGGACGCTCCGCCGGCCACGACTGCGGCCGAGGACGACGAGGAGGAGGCTACTGCCACCGATCCGCCAGCGGAGTCGGAGGACGCAGTGGCCCAGACGCTGGCGCCAGTGGCCCCCGTGATCGACGCCAGCGCGCCGGCGACGGCCACAGCCTCCGCGCCGGTCTCCACGGACAGCGAGCAGCCCGACGCCACGGTGGATGTGCCCGCCAGTGTGCGCGCCAACTTCTCGTCCTTCACCATCTCGTTCATCGACCCGACGGTGAGCGCGCCCGCCAGCGCCAGCACGGAGCCCAACGTGGCGTCCGCCGCTGCGGCTACTGCCACCGTCTCTGAAGTGGCGGAGAAGGAGGCGGAAGCGGTCGAGGAGGAGGAGGCTGCAGCTGAGGAGGAAGTGCCCGCGGCCGTCCCTGAAGTGGCGGCACCGGTTGAAGTGGCTGCCGTCGCTGTTCCTGAAGTAGCGGAAGACGTTGCGCCCGTGGAGGTGGAGGAGTCGGTTGCCGCTGTCCCTGAAGTAGCTGTCGCGTCCGTCCCTGAAGTGGCCGAAGAGCCCACTGCCGCTGCTCCTGAAGTGGTCGAGGAGGTCGTCGCCGCGACCGCGGAGACGGTCGAGGCGCCGGCTGCGGACGTGAGCGAGGAGCCCGTCGCTGAGGTCGCTGCGGTTGCGCCAGTTGAGGAACCGGTCGCGGTCCCTGAAGTGGTCGAAGAGGCTGCTGCTGAAGTAACGGAGGCGTCCGCTGCTCCGGAAGAGGAGCCCGTCGTTGCCGACGAGAAGGTCGAGGAGCCGGCCGCCGTTGAGTCCGAAGTCGTCGAGGAGCCGGCCGCCGTTGAGTCTGAAGTCGTCGAGGAATCCGTCGCCATTGTGGCCGAAGTGGCGGCTGCCGCTGTGGTCGAGGAGCCAGTCGCTGCTGCTGCTGACGTGGTTGAGGAGCAGGCCGCGATCGAAGAGCCGGCTGCCGCTGTCACCGAAGTTGAGGAGCCCGTCGCCGCTGCTACGGAGGTGAGTGAGGAGCCGGTTGCTGTGGTGGTCGAAGAGCCAGCTGTCGCTGTGACTGACGTGGTTGAGGAGCCCGTCGCCGCGGAGTCTCAAGTCGTTGAGGAGCCCGCCGTCGCTGCCACTGAAGTGGTCGAGGAGCCCGTCGCTGTGGCGGAGGAGCCAGTGGCTGCGGTGGCCGAAGAGCCCGTCGCCGCTCTCACTGAGGTGGTCGATGAACCTGTCGTCGCTGCTCCTGAAGTGGTCGAGGAGCCGGCCGCTGCAGTGGTCGAGGAGCCGATCGCTGCTGCTACTGAAGTCGTCGAGGAGCCTGTCGCCGCTGTTCCTGAAGTAGAGGCGCCGGTCGTCCCTGTCGTCGAGGAGCCGGCCGCTGCTGTTACTGAAGTCGTTGAGGAACCCGTCGCTTCTGTCCCTGAAGTCGTTGAGGAACCCGTCGCTTCTGTCCCCGAAGTCGTTGAGGAACCCGTCGCTGCCGTTCCTGAAGTTGTCGAGCAGCCAGTTGTTGTCGTTGCTGAAGTCGTTGAAGCGCCGGCTGTCCCTGTTGCTGAAGTAGTCGAAGAACCCGTCGCCGCTGTCACCGAAGTGGTCGAGGCATCGACGGTCGCCGCAGTCGAAGAGCCTGCCGCTGCTCCTGTCGAGGAGTCTGTCCCCGTCGTCTCGGAAGCCCCTGAAGTCGCGGAACCCGCTGTTGAGACCGTCGTCGAGGCCGAGGCCACTACTGAGGTCGCTGTGGCCGTGCCCGACAACCAGACGGAAGCCGTTGCGGAGTCGGAAGGCAGCACCACGTCGGAGGACGACGCCGAGACGGAGGAATCCGTCGTGACCGAGCAGCCCAACGCCGTGGAGGCACCCGTCTCCGCCAAGACGGTGGACGCGCCCGTGGCCGCCAAGACCGTGGAGACGCCCGTCGCGGAGAAGAAGGAGCCGGAGGAGCCTCAGACGGTGGCGACGGAGTCGACGGAGACGCCCGTGGCCTCCAGCTAAGTATAAGCTCCACGACGAAGCGGTCCGATAGTGAGACCAGATTTTTTTGAGTTGATCTGGTAGGACTTCTCCCGACCAGCAGAGATTGGGAGAGATCTCTACCGGCTCTTGCATCCTACGTAGACGAACGAAGCTTTTCTTTCTCCTTTACGCCATGTCTTGTACCGTTTTGATCGCACCATTCCGCCTTTCTCAAAAAAAAGTATCCAAAAATGTAGCCATGTGTCACAACTGAACCCATCGTACTCTGGGTTTTTGGGTGGTTAAGCAGCTCCAGACGTCGCGGACCTGGACGCGCGAAGCAGACGCTCCGTGTGGTACTGCGGCGAGGCGCCACTTGCCTCGGAGTCCCCGCTACCCAGCGCTACCTCGGGCGGATCTTCCGTCTCCGCCGGAGCGCGACGCCGTCTCATGCCGCCAGTGCTGAAGTCGCTGCGTCTGAAGGACTGCCAGAGTTTCCCAGGCAGTCTCTTGGCCGAGAGGCCGGTGCCGAGGCGCGCTGGGCCTCTGGAGCGAGCGCAGCGAGCCGCTGCTCCGCGTAGCAGCGCCACGAACTCGCTCTTCTTGCGCTCGCTTTCGCAGCAGATGATGTATTGCCTTGCGGCTCGAGCGTTCGTTCTCCGGACTCCAGCGGATGGAGCAGTGCTCGCTTCCAGCAGGTTGTTGCCTTCCACTCCAGAGCGAGAGGTGCGTCGTCTTCGCAGTCTCTGCAGAGTGCTTGGCGTGAGGTTGTGGCAGTTGCAGCGGCCTGTCTTGGAGGCCACGAGGGCGAAGGACCTGGCGCAGGAGCTGGAGCTGCCGTCGCCCTCGCTGGCCTCGATCACCACCGCACAGGATAAACACACGTGGCGGCGGACACGCAGCCGCTGGTCGCCTTTCTTGGCGATCAGAAGCGCGTCAGACATCAGCACAAGCCGCTGCTGGTCGCCGCCATGCGCGCATTTGCCGTGCGGGGCACAGGAGCCCAGACTGTCCCGCAAAGCGCAGGCCTCCCTCTCACTATCAGGTCCAGTCGAGCCAGCCAGCAGCTCAGCTTCCGAGCCCACGCCCGCTTCCGGTTGTTGGCAGTAGTGGCGTCGACCGTGGAAACGCGTGGGCAAGTGGAGAGCGCGAGCCACACGCGCATACCGATCGGTGACTTGAACTACTGCCGTCATCTCGCAGAGAAGGGTGCGTCCTGGTCGCAGTAGCTGCAGTTTGGCTGCGAGCTTGGGCTTGTCGATACTCAGGTGTAAACGGATGAGTCTGGCGTTGTTTTCCGCCTCGCGGACCCGCGCATTCACGAGATCAGAGACGCGTTGGACGCTGTCCAGCGTCTGTTCCAGCATCGCCGTCTCTTCTGGCTGCGTGGCGTTCTTCACGAGCGAGCGGAAGAGCAGCGAGTACCGACAGATGCGTTGCACAGGCTTGATGAGGTCGGACACGGCGTCGACCCCCAAGTGATTGCCAGTGCCTTCCTGAGCCTGAGTGAAGGCGGCCAGTAGCTTGGGATGCGTATTGAGCTCCTCCGTCGCCGGGAGGTAGTGGGCGCAGTACAAAGCGTACACTTTCATGTACTCGATGGTGGCAGCAAAGGCTCGAGTCACACGCGTCACGGTCGCCAAGGATCTGGGGCCAGTTGGCGAGTTCTGGAGCTCCCCGAAGTGAAATTGTCGACGTTGGGACGGGCGGATAGGCGGCTCCAGTAGCAGCAGCAGCTCCTGGTGGACCCCGAGGATGACATGAGCCGCGTTGTGCAGCGCTGTTAACGCTGGCAGCTCCGTCGCCACGTCGCCGTCTAGATACTGAGCGGCGAACGCCATGAGCGGGTCCAGGAACCGCTCCACGATCGCGAGGAGGTCCGAGACGTAGTCTCTTTCGGTGGCTGTCAGCTCGGAGCAGATCCGCTCCACCGTGCTCCAATGCCGCTTGCTGGGGCAGTCCAGAGCCTGCAGATGACGCAGGAAGCGAGGGGAGCGGTCGTCCAGCGTGAGCGAAGCCAGCCGCATGACTTGCGGCGTCCGCGCGACTGCCACATCGCCCATGACGAGCTCGTGTTGCTCCAGCAGCATCTCTCGAACTAGAGACACGGGGCTCGTGGCGAGAAGGGAGGTCGCCAGCCTGCTTCGTACACGGGAGCTTGGGCGGCCGAGATCGACCGGGTGATGCAGGTTGAAGGCGAGCCTTGCGTGTCTTTGTATGGCATTGCGAGCATATTTTTAGGAGCCCACGGGCCAGAAGCAGGTCTTCGCTCTCTTATACGACGGGCAATCGTAGCGTTGGCTGGCCGGGGTCGAGGTGTTCGCATGTGAATCAAGTCACGAGCCCTAAAAATACGCGACGGATTCGGAAGTAGTGGCGGTCCTGAGCTTGACGAAGCTCCCCTATAAATACGCTGGCGTACACCAGTCGATGACTGCTCCAAGCACGCGTGAGTGCGGGCAACGAGCATGCATTTCCAGGCTGCAAGGCGCTTAGTCGTGGCCAGGAGCGCGCTCCGTCATCGGCAGGGCATTCACGCGTCCGCCAGCAGCTTCAAGTTCAAATAGGGGACCGGATCGCGTTCAGATAGAGGATTTCCTCTATTTCGTCGCACTCCTCGCTCGAGTGACACCATATCTCCCTTATAATTTATTTCGACGAATCACAGCGCGTATCTATTTTTTCTGTCTTTTGATTGGCTGAAAGAGCCGTATCGCACCGCCCACCAACCGTCCAAAGGCCACAGCCGAAGACTCCAAACCTGCATCGACATGGGCAAGAAGAGAGGCGACCCGAAGCAGCGCCGCGGCCAGGGCGCCAAGCGGCAGGACGCGCTGGCGCAGGCTCTCCGTGGCGGCGGCGTCCGGCAGCAGAAGCAGCAGGCGCTGGCGCCTCCGACCGGCGCCTTCGCGAAGCAGCGGAGCGCCCAGAAACTGCAGCAGAAGCGCGACGAACTCCGGGGCGACAAGCTGGCGGCGCGACGCGGCGTCTCTCTCAGTCTCGCGGAGCTGGCGGCGCAGGCGGCGCAGACCTCTCGCGCCTTCGAACAGCAGGCGGCTGTCCCGGCCACTGGCGGCGATGAGCCCGAGGCCGAGCTGACGATCAACGACGCGTCACGTCGCGCGTACATGAAGGAGCTGCGCAAGGTGGTCGACCGCGCCGACGTGATTCTAGAGGTGCTGGACGCGCGAGACCCGCTGGGCTGCCGCACGCTGGACATGGAGGACGCGATCGGCAACCGCCACGGCAAGAAGCTGGTGCTGGTGCTCAATAAGATTGACCTGGTGCCGCCGCATGTGCTGCAGCCCTGGCTCCAGCATCTGCGCGGCTTCTACCCGACGGTGGCGTTCAAGGCGTCGACGCAAAGCCAGTCACGCCACTTGAGCGCGAACTTCGGCCGGGCGGACAAGGCGGTAGGCGAGGCTGTGAGCGGCAGCAAAGCTGTGGGCACGGATGCGCTCATGCAACTGCTGAAGAACTATTGCCGCAGTCACGGGGTCAAGACCGCTATCACCGTGGGGGTCATCGGCTATCCGAACGTGGGCAAGAGCTCCGTGATCAACTCTCTCAAGCGCAGCAAAGCCGCCAGCGTGTCCAGCACTGCGGGCCACACGAAGGTCATGCAGGAGGTGCATATTGACAGCAAGATCAAGCTGCTGGACTGTCCGGGCATCGTGTTCGACCACTCGGACTCCAGCGCTTTGCTGCTTCGGAATTGCATCAACACGGAGACGATGGCGGACCCGGTGGGCGCTGTGCAAGTGCTGCTGACTCGCTGCCAGCCAGCACAGCTTGCCGAGCTGTACCAGCTGCCTACGGAGGCGGTAGCCAAGGGCTTCCAGGACGCCGTGCAGTTCCTGGTGCTTGTGGCGCAAGCCAAGGGCAAACTGGGCAAAGGCGGCGTGCCCGATCGCCAGGCCGCCGCCCGTATCGTTCTGCAGGATTGGAACCGAGGTAAGCTGCCGTACTTCACGCCCCCGCCTGATCAAAGCGTGCAGGTGCTGGACACGCAGCTGGTCTCGTCGTTTGGGCAGGAGTTCAACGTGGCGGACGAGGAGCTCAATCCGACCAGCATCTTCCTCCCCACGGAGCAGGACGGCAACCCCACGGAGGCCAGTGGGCCGCAGTGCTCGCTGCCTGTCGACGCCGTCGTCGTGGCCAGCGCGACGGAGCCGACGGCCAGCTCCACTGCCGCCTCCGCCCGGATGAGTCGCCTGCTGGGCGATTCGGACTCGGACTCAGACTCCGGAATGGACTCGGATTCGGAAATGACGGGCGAGCTGGAGGCTCCGGAGGCGACGGCTGCCTTCCTCACGCCCATGTCGACGACGGAGCTGGCCGCGAAGCTGGCGCAGGACGCGCTGAACCCGGCGACGGCGCTGGCCGCCCGGCGGAAGGCCAAACAGTGGCGTAAGCTCAAGCGCCGCGCTGCTCGCCAGCAACTCGGCGCTGAGGCCGAGAACTCGTTCAGCGAACACTTCGGCAGCATCGGCCTGCATGCGACAACGAATCCGTGAAGCGATGCATTGATATGTGTTAATACATAGTAGAGCGAAGAAACATTTTCTGTCTGCAGTAAAATAGTGCACTGCGCCTACGGCATCTGTCGGTGGATTAGTGTTGTGATAATAGTGTTTGCTGCTGTAATACGCAAATTAGTGGAGGCGCCGAAAGGTCGCGCTCGCTGTCTGGCGACTGCTTACAGGACCGGAGACGTGATGGCGTTAGGCGGCGTGATGGCCATATGCGCGTACTCGACGCTCTCGCGGCGCTCGCGGGTGGCCTCCTGCTGCTCGCGACCGCGTCTCTTGCGCGCGTACACGGCCACAGCCGCCACGGCGCCCACCAGCACGACGCCAGCGCCCACCGCGGCCCACACGGTCGCGTTCGCGCCAGAAGACGCTGGCGACGACGTTGCGTCCGTCGCCGCCATGGCCACAGTCGTCAGGTGTGTGGAACCCGACGACTCCGACTCGGACGTGTCGCCCACATCGTCGCCGTCGTCTTCAGTCGATCCGGACGAACTGGTGGAAGAGAACGACCATGAGGTCGTCGCGGGCGTCGGCTCGCTCTCCTGCTGCGTGCTGGTTGATGCCGGCGTCGCTGTGGGCGTCGCCGTCTTGGTCTTCGTAGCGGCGGGCGTCGGCGTCGGGGTCGTAGTGTTCGTGGCCGCCGGCGTGGGCGTCGGGGTCTTCGTCTTCGTCGCAGCCGGCGTCGGGGTCGGCGTGGACGTTTTCGTGGCTGCTGGGGTCGGCGTGGGTGTCGTGGCCGCAGGAGTGACGGCGGGGGTCGTAGGCGCGGGCGTAGCTTCCTCCGGACACGTGACAAGCTCGCGCAGCTCCGTGGTCTGCACGAACCAGCTCTCGTCGTAGTCCTCGTTGCCGTCGAAGGAGCCGGAGCCGTCCAGATCCACGACGTCGTCGCCGGAATAGTCCCAGGTCTCGCACTTGGGCACCACCACTTCATCGCAGCCTACAGACGGCAGCACGCAGCCCCACGTGTCTCCGTTCACGATCTGGCACTGCGCGTCCTCTGGCGCCACGCACGAGCCCGACACGTAGGACGGCAGGTACGAGTGGCAGTCAGCCACCGCCACGTCGCCGGCTGTCGGGCACGCGTAGCCGGCGGGCGCCGCGCCGGAGCCGGAGCACAAGGTGCTGGCGTCCACTGAGAGCGAGTACGTGGCGTCCCGACACACGCTCACGTCCACCGCCAGCGCGGAGCGCGCGGAGATCAGGCCCAGCGCCAGCAAGAGCACCGGCGTCTTGGCCAGCATGTTGGTGGAGCGAGTTCTGTGCGAGGTAGGATTTACGTAAATGTAACTATGGGCTGGGATTGCGCCTATCCGGATAAAGTCTTGCTCGATGCAAGGAAAATGCGCAAATGCTGGGAAAGCAGCCGCGCGGGAGATACAGATAGAGCTTGGACTGGCGTGGCCGCTGGGCGGACGCCGAATTGTTGCGTTGCAGTTTCGTGTGCCCCCTAGCCCTTGCGATTGATGGTTCCGACGGCGACTGTGGCGTGGGATTGGCTGAAATGCCAGGACGAAGCGTGGGGATTGGGTAAAACGCGGTAAAACGGTGGTCGACGCGACCATCGAGTGTTAATTTGGGGTTGGACACGGCGGGGACAACGATCGGACGTCGTGCGCAAAATTTGGGGCAGTTGCAGAATTGGGTGAGGAAGGATTTCCGACCGAAAAGCAGGAAACGTGAAAAGGAGCGCCGAAAGAGAGAATCGGCGGATAAGACTAACGCGGATAATGTTCCGTCCAGCTGGAGAAGCCAGCCGCGGCAGAGGCTGGTTCCTGGGCCGTGGAATGCTACGCTAGGCTCACATCCAGAACGAAAGGTTAACCCGCCGGCTCTGCTGACCTCGTGGAGGGGTATGCACTAACGCTAACGTAGCAGCAGAGCCCAATTGGAAACTTTCTTTAAAATGTACATATCGCCTCCAAACACTGCAACAACCCAAGCTCCCAAAGATCGATCACGCACTACCATCCACCTTCCCCTACCCTACCTCGGTTGGATTCCTGGAGTGTCAATCAAGGGTCAAAAATTGTAGACGGAGCAAAACCAGGCCGAACTCATAGTACAAGGTCATCTGATATGAGTCGTACCGGCACAGTACAGGTGTACTTAGCCAGATTCTGAATTTTACAGTGCCAAAATTAATCCAACAGTTGCACTGAACTCCTCACAGTTCCCCAGAAACGTCTACGCTGCGCACTTGAGCCCAGGGCCGCGATCTTCCGGCTGCCTATCGTCTTGAGTCTCGGGGCGTGGCGCCACATGCGGTGCAGCGTCAGCTTCCAGGCTGGGAACTTCAACTGTCTCCGCCAGTGGCTCCGACATCGCCAGGCCTGCTGCAACAGGGGGCTCTGGAGCTGCTGGGGCGACTGGGTCGTGCTCTTCCGCTGCGTCTGGCTGGTGCTCCGCTGCCAAACGATCGGCTCCCAACGCGTCGCTGCCAGTCATGTCGATCACAAGTGGCGGTCGATCTCCCGCTTTCCCTCCATCGCCACTCAGTCTCTTTTCAGCAATGAGGCGTGTCATCACTTGGGCCATGAACTCACAGGCGCGCCGCTGCTCCTCTCGAGTCGTCGGACTACCCCTCGAAGAGCCAGGAAGGTTTCCACGAGCCTCGTCCTCTGGTTTCCCGCAGTTTTCTGCTGCAGCAGATGCTGAATCCTGAGTCGAAGCAATGATACTATGCTGTTGCGTGTCAAGCAGCGCGTCGCGTGCCATCCCCAGCTCGTCCGGCGGTTGATCCTGCAGAAATGCCAAGTCGCGACGCCATTCGGGAAACACGCGTTTCACGACCTCCGGCACGCCCACGTCGTTTGGAACCCCGCCCAACGACTGATGGCGTAGCAGGGAACCAACCTCTAGTTCAGGGTCCGCCGCTGCTTTGCCTTCCATCTCCTGGTCTCTATCGTCGACGTGGTCGTCTTCATCAGAAAGAAATGGCAGCAAGATGCTGTTGCGGTACAGCCGCATCTCATTCTGCAGACCGAAGAGCTGCTGTGACGAGCGTGTCCACATGGAAATGGCCGCCACCGCCGCCTCGGCTTGTGCTGCGTCAGTACCATCAGAGGCATCTCCACCGCCCCGACACCTTGATGGTACATACCGCTCCGCCACTTGTGGCACGTTCTGTTGCTGTCGTTTTTCCTCGATCTGATCGGACATCAGCATCATTCTGCTACTCGGGAACATCACATTGAAGGCCGCATTCAGATCGAGAAGCCCACGAACCTGTGACGGCAGGAGCACCTGCGATTCGCGCAGCTTGCCCTTGGTCTTCTCGAGCTTGGCCATGGTCTTCACCAGCGTTGCGCGCTTCTTGACGAGGCGAGCCATTTGAACATCCAGCTTCGCGATTTGATGCGAGACAAGCGCGAGCTGCATGTCAGTCTGTTGCTCCTCATTCACCAGGGACTTGGAGAGCGCCAACGCCAGCGTCAGCTCCGGGTCGTCGCCAGCCTTGCCTCGCTTCCGTTTCTTCCCCGTCTTCGCCCGAGCGCCAGTCGACGATGCGGTGGTGCTGGGGACAGTCGACATTGACGCTGCTGGTGGAACGCGGCCATCAAGACACGCGTTGATGTGGAGTTGCTGCTCCAGCACATCCAACTGTCCCAGCCACGTGCCGCAGACCACGCACGTGGTCTTCTTGGTAGCATCCACGGTGTCATTCCCCTTGCTTCCACCGCTTGGAGTCGACGCAAGTGACTGCAAGGAAGTCGGCGCTTCCAAACCAACGTCGTGTGGTTTATCGAGTATGTCAGCTTTGCTGCTGTTAAGTGCAGGATCTGGCAGCGGCTCCACTTCGCGAGCAGGTTCCGTGTCTTGCTCCGGAAGAGGGTCAGTGCTTACCGAAGCTGCTTTCGTTCCGGCACAAACGGAAGCAGCCGTCGAGGCGTCGGTTGTGGTCCGAGTCGGAGCTTCCGGTCGAGGCAACGTTAGCGCCGGCTTGGCTGCCTCATCATCAGCACCACAAGACTGGTCATGCAATACACGGTGGAAGCGCATACCGGTCTTCCCGACGCCCACAAGGTCGCCGTCTGTAAGCGGATAGTCTACCTGGGCCGTCAGCGACTGGCCGTTCAACTTGGACCCGTTCGTGCTACGGACATCGCGTAGTAGGAGCTGCATGGCGTCGCTCTCAGCTACTGAACCAGCGAACCGCAGCTCGGCGTGTACGCTGGACACCTCCAGGTCTCTGGGAAGTCGCACCCAGCACTGTTTCTTCCGTCCGATGGACAGCATGCGACCCAGAGGCGGAGACGAGGAGGCGGGTGGAACAGGATGCTGCAGCCAGCAGTAGCGGTGCGTGGAGCCCTCGTGCGGACCCCGCGTGACCTCCAGGAGGAAGCAACAGGAGGCAGGAGCGGGTGTCGATGACGGTGACCCCTCCATGGACGCGGCTCGGCTGAGCGAGAGACACTGGAGGCGACTCCGCCGGCTCACAAATGCGCCGCGTGCATGCGCATTGGAGTGTTGCAGTCGGCAATAGAAAGTCGGACAGGCGCCGTTGATGTTGGGAAAAACGATACGAATAGACGTATTATTACCCGAAAATGCAATTGTAGCGTGTTATATACGATGGCATTGCATGGAAAGACTAAATATTTCAAGGAACTACGCTTATATGCACATTTCGTATTTTACTGTTTTTGCTCGCATGGGTGGACCACATGAACATGTATACAACGTATACTTTTCTGCTGCCGCTTTGTTGACCTAGCGCCAAATTTGTTGACTTTTCTTCTTGTTTTGCAAGCAAAAGCACGCCCAGCTTCAGCTAAGTGTACCCCTTCACCGACGCGAGCACATGGAACGGCGCGGCGTGGGCAAACGACTGACGGACGGGCAGCGCGTGGAGATCATCAAGCTCTTCGACAGCGGCGCGGCCGTGACTGAGGCGGACGTCGCGCGTCGCTACGGCGTGACGCGCTCGGCGATCTGGCGGCTCCGACGCGCCAGTCACCAGATCATGGAGCGCTACCAGGAGGGCGACATCGAGTCACGCGACGACCGGCGGCGCGGCTCGAACAGCGCGCTCGTTGCTGGCGCCCCAATGGGCGTCATCCCTGGCCTGCCAGATGTGCAGATCGTTCAGGCGGCTGGTGATGTTGCCGCGGCGTTTGCAGCCCATGCCAGCGGCAGCGGCAACGGCGGCGTCCTGCGGCCAGCAGCTCCAGGAGGCGTCATGCCGAGTGGACTGGACCCGAAAGCAGCCGAAGCAGCTGGCAAGAAGGCGGTGATGGAGCAAGTTCCGGAGAACACGGTGCCACTGATCTACATGTCAGCGAAAGCCATCGGCAGCGTGCAGTCGCCGGGGATCATGAACTGGGAACGGGTCTCGGGCCACGGCGACGAGGAGTGCTTCGAGGTCGTGAATGACGGGATCTCGGTGCTGCAGGAGGGCAACTACCAGGTCAACGTGGATCTGGAGCATAGCCAACCACGACAGAACTACAAGTTCGCGTTCAAGGTGTGGAATGGCAAGAAGCTGCTGGGCCAGTGCTCGTGCCCGCTGCGCACCAAGAAGGAGATCTCGCTGAGCTTGTTGGAGATGCGCTGCCGACTGCCGGCGCTCGCCAAGCTGCGCGTGGAATTCCTGGCGCCAGGCTTCGCGTTCCACGAGAGTCGCGTCGTGCTGCGCCTGGTGCAGTGAGGCGGGCAGAGTCGCCACGGGGCAGCAATAGCGTAGTATCCGAAAGTAAAAAGACATGGATGAGAGTGGTCCATGTGCTCCGTTTAGTGTCCATATATCCGAAAGCTGGGGACAATCACCCGTAAATAACGATTTTCCCTCCACGGATATCAGTGCAACGACGAACCCTGTTCTCTTTCGCGATCAGAAGTGGGCACAGGCCGGGTCAACCGCCAGCTTCAACTTTCCGACTATCCTTCCAAACCCACCCACGCGTTAGATAGCTTACGGTACACACCTGAGAGCGGGTGGGTGGGTGGGTGGGTCGGCCACCTCCAAACCCATGCACCCGCTCGAAGACGAAGAAGCCGTTTCGGTTGTTCCCACCCCCAAGCGACAACCCAACAACCGCTATTTTCGGATCGGGATGGGGGCGGTCCCGCCTTATCTTGTCCCTCCCTCTCCATTCCTGATCCAGACCGATCGCGACCATGGCGGCGGAGGCGGAGGCGGCGCTCAACGCGCTCAAGAAGCGCGAGGCCAACAAGAGCTGCGCCAACTGCGGCAGCTACAACAAGTTCGGCCACCAGAACGTGTGCGAGAAGCCGCGCACCTTCGTGTGCTCCAACTGCAAGAGCGCGCACCAGAGCTTCAGCATGCGCGTCAAGAGCGTCAGCATGAGCAACTGGACCATGGCGGAGGTGGACGCGCTGCGGGACGAGAACGGCGGCGGCAACGCCGCGGCCGCTCGCGTGTGGCTGGCCCGCTGGGACGAGACGCAGATGCGCAAGCCCACGGCGCAGGACCCGCTCGACTACTACAAGCAGTTCATCAACCGCGTCTACAACGACAAGGCCTTCTACGACGAGGCCGGCGCCAGCAGCAACTCCGCCTCGACGGCGGCCGAGCGCAGTCCGTCGCGGTCGCCTGAAGGTCGGCGTGCTGCGCCGGCGGTCAATCTGCTGGACTTTGACGCGGCGCCCGCAGCGCCCAAGCAGCCGGAAGTCGCCAGCTTCGACGCGTTCTCCGGCTCCCAATGGACCGCCAACAGCAGCAGTAATGCGGCGGACTGGGGCAACTTCGCTGCGGCGCCTGTGGCCCCGCACAGCTCGCCAAACGACGGGTTCGCGGCGTTCAGCGCAGCTCCAACCCCGTCCGACGGCTTCGCCAACTTCAGCGCTGCTCCTGCTGCGACGCCGACGCCAGCAGCCAGTACGGAGGTGTTTGGCGCGTTTGCCTCGGCGCCAGTCGCCCCTTCGACGCCGTCCTTTGACCCGTTCGCTGCTTCTGGGGGAGGGCTGCTCGCAGCCACAGCCCCGTCTTCCGGTGGCTTCGGGTCGGTTGCTCCGGCGCCGGCGCCTGTGCCGTTCGACCCGTTCGCTCCGGTGGCCGGAAACTCCGGCAAATCGACGACGAGCGGCTTCGGACAGTTCCAGTCGGCGGCGCCCAAGGACTTCGCTGCTTTCGACGGCCTCTCGGCGCCTTCGCTGGCGTATGGCGCGCCTCAGAACACGGCGGGCAACGGCTACGGCCACGGCCAGAACCACAATGGCATGGGGATGCAAGGCCACGGCCAGCGGATGCAGACGCACGCTCCAGGCTTCCAGCAGCCGCACTATCCTCCTCAACAGCAGCAGTATCAGCCCCAGATGATGGGCGGAGGCAACGCCGCCATGAACATCAGCACGTTCTTCGCGCCGAACGGAGTCGCGGTGGGCGGCGGCAATGCTGGCCCACGTCCGAACGGAAGAGATCCCTTCGCGGGGTTGGGCCTGCCGCAGCACTGAAGAGTTTGGGCGACCGACTGACCGGTGGGGAACAGAACGACGTAGATACGCCGGAGCTGGGCTTGGTCGTAGCTCCAGCGAGCGGAAGGGTGCGAGCCCAGGCTCCCAATAGACCGCCGACGCCTTCAGCATTGATTCCTCCTGTACCCTCCGCGTCTTCCTGACGATTCGCTAAGCAACTCCAGACACAAACACGTCGAGACAATCCCAAGCCAAGCTGCCTCTTCGGGATTATAGCGCAGCTCTCTCCTGCTTCCTCTTGCTGTTGCCTTCTCTGCTTCCTCTGCTACTCCTTCTTCAGCTACGCCATCAACAAAATACAAACCAAATCACGTCTCCCGTCATGCCAAGCCACGCGCACCTGACTCGGGGATGCAGGGGCGGCGACGGGCCTTGCGTTCGCCCGTCTGTCTCCCTCTCCGCCGCCTGCTCAGGTGGCCACGGCGGTGGCCACGCCGCTGCCGTTGGTCGTCGCCGCGCTCTTCCCCTGCAGAGCGGCGGCGGTGGACAGCGCGGGCTTCTGCTGCGCCGGCACGAGTCGCTTGATGACCGCCGAGCTGGCGGCGCCGAACATGGGGCGGAACTGCGCGTAGAAGA
>MBAC02003993.1:16571-43117 GCA_001712635.2 Nothophytophthora sp. Chile5 | reverse complement strand
ACGAGTACATCCACTTTAACGCCGTCGCACGCATCGGGGTGCTCATCAAGTCCATCCGCCAACACTTGGACCGCCTGCTCATGGAGAAAATCGCCGACCCGAGCGTCGACATTGCGCAGAGCGAGCTAATCACGGCCATCAGCCATCTTCTCAAGAGTGAGGGCATGTATGTGGACGCGTAGTTCGCTCCTTCGTGTGGGGGCCTCCGCTACAGACAAGCACGGAGTTAGACGCATGCTGATGAGGTATAGGCGCGAAATTGAAGGACTCACTCGACACTATAGTTGTCACAAGCAAGATACGAAAACGTATGGAAGAAAACACACGGGTTGAAAACAAAACGCAGCGCGTGTATGTAGATCAGCGCGTCTCTTACGTGATACTTCGAAGTGCGTCGCACGTCCTTGGTCTTGAAGTTGCCTCTCGCCTTCATCCTGGGCATGCGGAGGTGACCGTCAACTTTCGTATCCAAGCATAAACTTCCGCATGATACCTTCGTTGGCCGGCGTGCACAAGCGAAACGCTGACCCCGCTGATGGAAAGGTTCGCTCATGCAAACAGAGTCTGCCAGATTGATGGCTTCACCCAATTGTAATCGTCACGACGAACAGCCTGCAGGACACGAGAGTCAAAAGAGCAAAGCGTGAGCAAGCGAGCACCACAGCGGGATAATGCACGGCAATAACGGGAGTAGTACGTACTTGTTCCGCTTGGGCGAGCAGCGCCTTCAACACTTCACGGTGGCGTTCGGACAGCGGGGGGAACTCCGACTTCGTGTTCGCGCTTGATACGCGCTGCTGCTGGTCCTGGATCTTCTTCTGGGCGCGCTCGACGTCGAACAACGACTCGAAGTACTTGAGCTGAGTGTACAGTGCGCTATCCGAGTACTCCAACGTCGTTGTCGCTCGGCAGCCAGCGGCCGAGCAAATGTTCCCGTTGCCGCGGAGCGACTGTTTCTGCGTGCGCGTCTTGCACGTCACATCCGAGCAGATCGCCCACGCCTCGTAGTACTTCTTCGTTGAGTCCCGCGTAGCGAGGTGCAATCGGTTAGACAGCACACCCTGGAGGTCGTCGCCCACGTTGCCGTAGATGCCCTCCTTATCGAAGCCCCAGAAGTCTGCCTTGCACACAGGACACAGCAAGCCGCTCGCCAGTGCACCGTCCTTTTCCGAAGTGCCGTACACACCAGGGAAGCCGCTTGCCATCTTGCATCGGTCGCACGTGATCTCTAGCGGCGCACAGTCCTTGAATCGGTCCGCATCGTTCTGAAGAACACTGGGAATCGCATCGGCGCCGTCGTTCTCTTCGCCGAAGTGGTTTGCCGCGTGCGAAAACTTGGACGTGTCCAGACCGAGGCAATGTGCCAGTTGCGGGCTCGAGGTTCCTTCAATGTGGGCGCATAGCCGATTCACCGGAGGATGGATCTGCGATTCCAGGTACCACTCGACGTCGATGTTGAGCTTGCCACCAGATCGCTTGACTTCATCGGGGTGATACGCCCGACGCCCACTCCCAGGCTCCTCTTCTTTGCAAAGCACGTATGGGATATGTGTACCTGCTCCGATTGGTTTGCCCTGAGCGCGAAGAGCGAGCGCTACTTGGACGTGGTACTGCTTGGCGCGATCCGGGTACTGCTCAGGCTGCTTGTTCAGGCTCTTCGTGATGACGTACTGATCAATGGGCTCCTTGCCCGAGCGCATGCGTTCTGCCACTTGCTCGAGGTGTTCGTGGATGCTTTCCACTACGTCATCGCGGGAATTCCCGGACAAGATGAAGTCCAGAATTTCATTTCCCACGGCTTTGGAGATCACACACCAATCACGACGCACCATGTCGAGACCCTTGACGTCCTTGTCAAAGGCGACGTCGCCGTTCGGCCGTTCCTTGAGCACCAGCGCAGCGTACTTCTTCTTGTTCAGCAGCAGAATCCGCTTGAAAATGTAGTCCACTTCCAGCTCCAGCAGCTTGAAGTGCTTGTTACACTGGGCTTGAATTTCCCGCCCAATACGTTTCGCCTCGTCCAGCTTCTCGGTGCGCGAGTCCACCATGATGGAATCCGTATCGCCGTATATCACGTCGTATCCGCATTCTTGCTCCGCAACCTCCTTTGCGCGCTGAAGCGTTTGTCGGCCAGTCGATGTGATCAGAGCAGCGATCGGCTTGGCGTAGAACCGCGAGAAGCGAAAGCCCAAGCAGCCGTACATGGAGTTCGCCGTCAGCTTGATAGCCTTTTGGCGGATATCAAGCAGAATCGCTTTCTCCACGTTGCCTGCCTTCTGCTCAATTTTCAGCTGCTGCTTCACTTGCTTACGCGACTCCAGCAAACGCTTGATCACGGCTGGCAAAACGCCAGGGTCGCAGGAGCTGCTCGGTAGAGGCGGGATGTCGGAGTCAGTGCTAGCGTTCACATTATCCGGGTCGTGGTCGATGTCTTCATCGTCGAGAACTTCATCGTTTTGGGGTTGAGGCACCGGCTTGGATTTCTTTTTCTTCTTGGACGAAGGAGGCGCACCTGGCTGGTCCTCGTTGAGTTGGCGATCAACAGTCGTGAAGCAGATGTTGTATTCCTGCAGAAGTCAGAAGACAAAAAACACATCGTTAGCGATTGCGTCCCCAGAATCAGCGCACATACTCGTGAGTCCCAAGTAAATACTTACGCGGATGATGGAAGGATACAAACTCATGAAATCCAGCAGCACCACGAAGTTATCGTAGAGGCCCTTCTTCGGTGCGAACACCATACCGCCAGCATAGGCCGCCTCTCGCTTCTTGTTGGAC
Organism: Nothophytophthora sp. Chile5; assembly: GCA_001712635.2. NCBI lineage: Eukaryota > Oomycota > Peronosporomycetes > Peronosporales > Peronosporaceae > Nothophytophthora > Nothophytophthora sp. Chile5. Next base: position 40,339 of record MBAC02003993.1, on the reverse strand, counting down.
TTGTCGGCTTCCGTCCGTATCTTGAACTTTTCCGGCACGATGAATTTGTTTTTCGACCTGCTGAACTCGTGCAGCAGCAAATACTCGATTCGCTCAGCGCGCTTGTTTGCCTCCAATGTGCGCGTCCACAGGTAGCCACACAGATTCGCGAGCTGCTTCGAGAGTGGCAGGATCTCCAGCTTGTGCATCAGGTGCAACACGAACATGGCATCATCCAGTGTATGCCGCAAGAACTTGACAAAATTCCCAGCACCACCCATCAGGATCTGGGGGATTTCGGTCATCTCCACCTCGAGGCGCTGCTTGTGCAGGAGCGTCTGCACCAGGTACGAAAGCGTGTAGTTGTTCTGCGAGGGTAGGAGCTCCTTGGATGACACGTACGTATCACAGAACAATCGACCGTTGACCACATCGTCCATGCGGTATTCGTTCCACCCTTCGCCCACATTCATCGGATTCAAACGCCCGCGGCGGAGTCGCGTCAGCTTCGACCACAGTCCACCAAGATGGAAGTTGTCAATCCGCGAGATCAGCAAGTCCAATGCGTACTTGTGCAAATTGTGGCCGACAATCACATCGGGGTCTTCCCGCTGGACACGCGTGAGGAAGTAGCTGAGCATGACGCGCTCGTTGATTTCCACGCGCAAGCGATCGTTCTGAATGGCTCGAGCTCCATTTTCCAGCTTCACGCTAAAGCGATCGTCCTTCTGGACCTCCTGGACGTACGATTCGGGGAAGCCAACATTGGCGTCCAATGGGCGAATCGCGGTGAAATGAGACATCGTGTGCCTTGGACCTCCCTTCGCACCCTTACCAGCTCCGTCAGAGCTAATACCAGTCTCCGTGATCGCAGAAAGCGCCACGACCTCGTGCTTGCCACTGTTAGGGTTGCAGACGCTCTTGAGGCTGAGACTCATCACAGTGAGCGGAGGCGGTGCCAAGCCACCTTGAATGGAGCTGATGTTCTTGGGGTCAAACGTTTCGTATTCCGTCTTGCAAAAGCTGACACCTTCGCTGCATTTCCGCACGTTCTTGATTTCAACCCACCCCGGCCCGAGCAGTTTGCGCTTGAGCAAGAAATTCTCCAGTGGGCGAGTAAACGCGCCACAAATGCGGGTGTAAGTTTTTCCACCACGCGAGCAGATGTCTGACGGCGGGGCTGGGTACTTGGCGGCGTATTTCACCTTGAGATGCAGGTTCTTCCCGCGCGGGATGTTCGCCTCCTCGAAGGCATAGTTCCGCGCCACGAGTTTGGTCTTGAAAACGTCTTGGTCGCGTTTGCTGGTGATGCAGGAAGGCACCAACACGTTGTGGATCTCTTCGTGCATGCGCATCCACGCTTCCTGCTGTTCGGACTGGCTTAAGTCCTTCAGTAAATCCCCTCTCGGCACCAGATACATATATCGCTGCAAGTTGTTCACAACCACGCAGCAACTTTGGTAAGTGGGCGATCCGTTGGGTCCGCCCGCATTCGAGGTCTTGATCTTCCCGATCAGATAGACCTTGCCCGGTCGCTCGCGCACTTCAACGGCGTCCATCCAGTACATCTGGATCGTATCGGCCGTACCCAACGAAGCGTCAGGCTCAGTCTCTGGGTCGGCGGAGCTATTCGTCATGGTCACGTTCGAATCGTCTCCAGCGCCAGCGACCTGCCACCACTCGGCAACCTCATTCGAAGGCACGTCGGTCATCAACACGTCCTCGGAAGGTTTCTTCTCAACAGGCGCCGCCAACGCTCGCGCCGTGGGCTCTGTCGTTTGCAGTCGCGCCTCACGAGCTCGTCGAAGCAGCAAATCTCGTTTACTGAGAACAGGCGCCATAGTAGTTGAAGCTTCCTTATCGTCTTTCGCAGAGTTGGAGTCGCTCTCGGCAGCGCCATCCGCTTCAGCTTCTTCAGCGCGGTCTTTGTCTTCCCGAGCGTTGGTGCTGACGTCCTCCATGGACTCATCGCCATCGCCATCGTGCTCGAATGAGTTATCATCATAATCTGCTCCTGCTCCTGCATCGTCATCGAGCCCCTGTTCGCTGTTATCATCACGAACGTCTGCGCTGGCATAGGATCTCGAACTGGCGCTTGCAGTAGGCTGCGCTCTTGTTGCATTGAAACCAGAAGATCCACCCGACGCAAACGACGACGATCCCGAGGAATACGACGTCGGACGCACGTACGCCTGGTGCGACTCCGTCGGGTTGTTCGTCAAATCATCCAGCATGCTGTCCAGATCAATGTCTACACAAAAACAACCAAACACACACGCAATATCAGAGGCCAGGCTTCGTAAACAACCAGCAGCACTTACTAACGCAGCAGCATCGCACGCACCTCTCTTAGCATTGGCACGGCCAGCACTTCGTGCTCCGGGTCCTGCTGTCCCGCTGCCTTTCGCTTTCTTGCCCGCAGACGCCGAGAAGAACATATTCGTGATCTTCTGGTCTCCGCCGCCACCAAGCTTGGCACGCTGCAGCTTCTTAGCGCGGCGCATGTATGCACTTGATAGGGCGCCAGCGCTGCGCTTCTTGCCTGCAGCGGCGCCTTCGTCGTCCTCGGTGCGGCCGTGGGCGACGCCATCCTCCGGATCCGACTCGAAGAACTGCTCCTCGCCGTCGTCATAGTAGCCCATCTCGCCGTCATCGTTTTCCACAAAGGGCAGACCTTGACGTCGCTGACGCACCAGCTCCTCGTACTCCGTTTCAGTCACCGCCTTATAGATACTCTCCTCCTGCGGCTTGTACGACGCAAGGCGCGAGCTCTCGGCGTCCTCATCGCCGCCCTCGCGCCTCCGCCGAATCTCCTCCAGCGCATTCTTGCGGCTGCTGTCGCCGCGGCGCGAGCCACTGCCCGACCGCCTGGAACTCATGGCACAGAGTGCAAGAAGTCGCTTCGCTTGGTGCGCACGCGTTGACGTTTCCAGCAATGACCGGCAGGCAGCCCGCGCGCGCGCCAAAAAGAAGTAACTGATGGTTAAAACCTCGACTATGAGGTTATGTTTGATTATTGAGCGCTTTCAACCAATCAGGTAGTGTACAGGTTGGGTTTATAACCAACCAAAGGTCGTAAAAGGTATTCCCGCCAGATTATTTTCCACCCGCCAAAAAGCATATCAAGAAGCAAAGCAAGATGGCGTCGGCGATGGCCTCCAAGCGGCTGCGCAAGGAGTACCTGGCGCTGCAGAGGAATCCGGTGGAGAACATCGTCGCGGCGCCGTTGGAGAAGAACATCCTGGAGTGGCACTATGTGATCTCCGGAACGGAGGGGACGCCCTACGAGGGCGGCTTCTACCACGGGAAGCTCAAGTTCCCTCCCGAGTACCCGATGAAGCCGCCTTCTGTGCTCATGTGCACGCCCAACGGCCGCTTCGACATCAATCGACGCATCTGTCTCAGCATGTCGGACTTCCATCCGGAGACGTGGAACCCGCTCTGGGCCGTAGGCTCCATCCTCACGGGGCTCTACTCCTTCATGGTTCGTTTTCGTACTAAATTTGGTGCTCTTACTGCGTATGTTGTGGCTGTGTGACACCACACCAAGCGATGACTCATGGAGATATTATGCGGTGCGGCCTGTTGCTGGGGTATATCCTTTGTTCGTTTGGTTCAATCAGCTGGAAGATAAGATCACTACCGGAAGCATCGAGTCCTCGGACGAAGAGGTAGGTGGCTCGAGCGGCGGAGGCGCTTCATTTCGAGGGCGTGGGAGGCGGGATTGTGGCTCTCGCGCGTGAGAACTAACGGATTGTACCTCTCTTGGTGTGCTTCCTTGCGATCTTCCTGCAGAAACAAGCGTACGCCGCCGCCTCGCTCAAGAGCAACTGCGCCGACAAGAATTTCCGCACTTTGTTTCCGGATTTGATGGCATTGCAACAGACGCGAGAGCAGGTCGCCAGCGCAGCCTCGTCGACTACCGCGGCCGCCGCCGCAACGGAAGATACGAAGATGGCGGCCGCATAAAGGCCAGCGCTGTTGTTCCTCTCTGTCCTCTCTGTCCAAGTCACGTGCCGTGACCAAACTAAGATACAGCAGTACAAACACTTTTCTTTTGTTTTATTGTGGAGGTTTTGAAAACAGCAATGCCTGAAATTCATAGGAAGTGGTGCGAAAATACACTTGTAGAGCATAGAAAAGCTGTGGTGCAAACATGCGCCGAATTCTAAATTAACCTTTCCAAACTTGAAATGACCTTCTTTATTTTGAACGGAATGCCAGAACGCGCTAAGATAAGGACATGTCCACAATTTGGTCGGTCGATTGCTCGAAGAGGGGGCAGAGGGTGGCGTCCCTGTTGTTGGAGCAGCCCTCGGTGTGCAGCCGCAGCATCAAAGTGAGCTCTCCGTCGCCTGGTGTGCTGCTAGTCGAGGTGTTCAAGGTTGGCCACGAGTGCTCGCTGGCTGCACAAACGTGGTCAGACGGTGGGGGCTAACGCTGTAGCTAGTGCCCTCTTCCACCTGCCCTTTTAGTCATTTGGACTGAGACGCCCCCCCCCAATAACGACGCAGGAAAGGAAAGCCTATGGCCGAGAATGCAAAAGCGGCGTTGCAGCGCGGCAACCGCACGACGGAGAATGGTGTGGACTTGATACCCATCATCTTGGGCCAGCACTTGCCGCAGGGAAACGCCTTCAACGGAAGCGCGGTGCTCAACTGAAGATTGAGGAAATGGTATCGCCGCCACAAGCCGCTGATAGCATTCCAGACGGCTCGGCCCAGGACACCACCGATCGCTGAGTGATTGGTCGTGCCCAGCATCAAGGACGACGTAGATGATGCCCAAATACGCGGCGGCCTTCACACTGCCAACGACCTAATCTCTAGTGTTGGCAAATCGAAGACGGCCGAGAAGGAGCGCTGGTCAATAGGGATCTGCAGCAGTATGCCCGTGCTTGCGGCACTCGCCCGCCTAGTCGTCCACCAACCTGAACGCCACGTTGACGGCGCCTGCTGCCTATTGATTGAGCGGAGGTCCTCATGACGTTGGCGTTGGTGTAGGTGGGTGACATGCGTGAACTCAATGTTCGTGATTACTTTTGGCGATTAATCATGTACTTTGGTTTGAAAATCACGGGAATTGATACTTCGCCAATAAGTAATGGCATTTGGATACATGAGATTGACACGAAGCAGATGCGTTCATTCATTCATTAATTGGTCTCGTCGATCCGGTACTGTGGTGCTGCTGTTGACTTGGTTATTCAAGAGATGTCAAGCACATTATTGACAAGTGACTTCGGTATCTGGCTTTGGTGGTGTTCGCGGTGCACGCGTCATGCATCTCGGCTGGAGATACGTGTTGCGTTCGGCCATCGTGTGCTTTTCTGCGAATGACCCAAACCAGACAGTTTCTGCCAATAGAAGCGGGTTTCTTCGTATACGGTGGCTGCCTTACGAACTCGCACGAAGCTTGTGTTCGGATCACCCCCTTACAAAGCTCAAGTGACACTTTCGGCCCGAAAAATGTGGTTCGAGGAAAACGTACGGCCACCGCCTTACGAAAACCAATTTGACCCAATATCGATATTACGATTTCCGTTCTTTCGACATGCATCGTAATTTCTGGTTCAATTCGGTACTAAATTTGATACTGAAAATGCACGGTCGCCACGTCCTCTTTTGGACCAATCACAGGCTCCGGAACAATCGAAAGGCACGAAGCCCAGATGTCATGGGAAATTGACACCCGCGGAAAAAGCACGTTTTTCGTTGCAGCAAAGAATAAAAAGCATTTGTTTTGTCATACTCACCTCCGATCCGCGAACAACGCGAAGCTGAAGAAGAGACGGCTTCTGACGTCGTCTCTGTGTTTGCTGCCGCTCCGTAACGCCGCGAAGCGACCCATAACCAATAGTAAGCCGCACCGTTACCACTTCCCCCCACCCGAAGCATCATGGCGTCTGCGATGGCGACGAAGCGACTGCGCAAGGAGTACCTGGCGCTTCAGCGTAAGCCTGTGGAAAACATCCAGGCCGTGCCGCTGGAGACGAACATCCTGGAGTGGCACTATGTGATCACGGGCACGGCGGGTTCGCCGTACGAGGGCGGTTACTACCACGGGAAGCTCAAGTTTCCGCCCGAGTACCCTATGAAGCCGCCGTCCGTGCTCATGTGCACGCCCAACGGCCGCTTCAAGACCAACCAGCGGCTGTGCCTCAGCATGTCGGACTTCCACCCGGAGACGTGGAACCCCATGTGGTCCGTGAGCTCCATCCTCACGGGGCTCTACTCGTTCATGGTGCGTGTCTGCTGTATGTATGCCGTCTATGATACGCTCAGCACCGTGTTGGAGATCCTGCTAACACCTTGGCGTTTGTATGGATGCAGCTTGAGAATCAGGCGACATTGGGCAGCGTCAGCACCACGGACGCACAGAAGCGCAAGTATGCGGCCACCTCTTTGGAGACCAACTGCGGCAGCGCTATCTTCCGGAAGCTGTTCCCAGATCTGGTGGAGCTGCAGCAGCAGCGCGAGAAGGAGCAGGAGTTGCTGCGTCAGCTGTCGCCCGCCGGAGATTGCGTGACGTCGGCCTCGTCAGCGAGCGGCAAGGGCATTCTAGGCAGCGGCGCATCGGCAGACAGCGCCGGTGCGATGGAGGACTGGTCGACCACCGTGTATCTGATCGGCAGCGTGCTGGTGGCGGCGACGTTCGCGGCATATTGGCTGTCGTAAACGCCGGATGCATGATACTGAAGGAAGGGAAGAAGAAGTGAGTAGGAGGTAAGAACTAGCGAACACGGGGATTTTATAGAGGTGGCGCCTGCGACCGTGTCGATGTGGCGAACGATGGCGGCGTGAACGTGGTCGTCGGCCTGGATGCAGACGGCCACGCTGTCTCGAGCGTGTGGAAGATGCACTTGGTGGTTGCACGCATCTCGTGAGCACTCACGACGAACCGCGCGGCCTTGTCCTCCATGTCTTTGTCGAGCGTACCCACTGAGGTTTGCGTCCCTGAGGACTCGCCCCTCCGTCGACCCTTCTTGCTGCTCGAGGTGAACGCGACCTGGGCATCGCCGGCTGCCTTGACTTGCTCGTGATGGTGGACGTTGAGCACATGCTGGCTGACGTTCCAGAGCTCATAGAGTGTGCGTTGGCCGAGCAGATGCACGAGCGTACAGCCAGCGAATTGCACGCCGTCTCCGAACATCTCACGGAGAGAGATAGTGGGAGCTTGGGCACCGACCGTGTCTCCAACGAGAGGGCGATTGCAGCTCAGAAACTCGAGAGCACACCAGACGTGGTAGAAGCTCGAGGCGTTCGGCATGTTTTCGGGCTGGGACTGAGGACCTGCTTCCCATTCGTGTGCAATCCCCGAACTGTGCAGCATGGCAGCGATTCGCGACAATGCACACTGGAAGATTTGCAGTGAACGCTCCGTGGGCCTGCCTTCACCGTCGGTGTGAATAGAATCTCCCGTTCCCTTGGCCTGAATCGCCCTCGAGTCCTTTAAACATGCCAGGGGTTCAAGGAAGAGATCAACATGAACATCAGCATATAGAATGGCAAGGGATGACTTGGAGGACCTGACGTACCATGACGCTTCCAAGCAGTAGCAGAAACATTAGCGCGTTGCCAATTTCACGGAAGCAATGGAACACTTGCGCCTCGAGCTCGTCTGAGTCCAGCAAGTGCTTGAATTTGCCCTCAAAGAACCCATAGCATCCTGTCAATATGGAATCCATTTGGTCAACGATACTGCATATAACCACCCAACAAAATGAAGCTGCAACCCATACAAACCTTCGGTGCGATACATAAATCGCGGCAACCGAAATGGCGGGATGGCAGACCCCAATGCGGGAATGCACAAGGCGAGCACATCTTCGATCTGTGGGTGGACATACACAACGATTGGTTATGAACCTATCCAACTCATCTCAATGAAACACCAACCTCACCTTCACCACAGCGAATTCAATGCAGTCGTCGGCCACTTCAAGCAGCGCTCGCTCGGGTAGCAGTTCAAGCAGCGCGTCGATGTGAGGTTCGCTGTTTGGCAATGCAGTAAAAGTAAGTAATTGGCCCGTTACAACAGGTCATAAACCAAACAAGAAGCGGCATACTCACCCAAAGAAGGCACGATAGCCCCGCGCTATGCTTTTCTCCAGCACGCCATACTTGATAGCTTCCGTTGCCAAGCGATTGCTCGCCACATTTCGTGAAACGCTCCCTCTAGAAAAACGCCGGTGCTTCGCCTTTCGAAGGCAATCTTCATGTGCAAACTGGTCACCAGCCGTCAGCGTTAACGCCATGTGGAGCGGCATCCGAACGAAGCGCCGACAGGAAAACTGGAGACTGAAATGCTGACACAGATCTGTCAAAACGCTTCGCGAAATATGATTGTGGACTCGGGTCCGGTCGGAAACCCCAGAGGGTGACGAACTTCTCGATAGACATTCCACCATCTCGTCATTCGCCTCTCGAACCAGATCGTCGAACTCATCGAGTACCAGATCTGAAAGCGACGCGTGCGTCTTCTTCAGAATCAGCAGCAGATTCAGCACCGCGACGTAACACGTCACATCGCTAGTCTCCAGCTTAGTGACCCAAGCTTCGACATCTTTCCGCAATAGAGCGTTGATGCGTTGACCAAGATGGAATCTGAGGTTGTACGTCCGCCCAAAGATATTCACTTGCTTCTGTGTGAGAATGTGGACGTACTTGGCATCGCCACTCGTAGTATGGGCCGATTGATCGGGGCTAAGTGAGCAGGAGGTCAGCTTGGCTGCCATCGAAATCGTGTTCGATCGGCTTGAACCAGCCAATCCATTGCAGAACCCCAATCTTCGAACTGCATCCCTCGTGGCCGTGAGCTTGTAATGCAGATACACTCGCTCTGCCAGGAGGAACACGAAGTGATCAAAGCACAACTTCCCCTCAGACTCAACTTCGTCGTACAACCATTGTTGCCGTAAGTCATAGAGCGAGCAATTGGCCGCATCGTTGTAAATGTCCAAGATGGAGAGCACCGGTTCAATCTGGGCAATTGACGAGCAGCCTCGATCCAAACAGTGCTCGATGAGTAACCACGGCAGTGAAATCTCAGTGGGGATCTGCACAGACTTAGCCAGCTCCAGATACAACTCTCGAAACCACACGCTAGAGAAATCGCCCAATTCGCTGAGGGTGGCGCTCAGATCCAATAAGGCTGGGAAAGCTCCAGCTTCACGATAAAAGAGTTGCAGCGAGTCGATATCTGAGCTGATCATAGCACGTGATACAACAACAGCCGCGTTAGTCAGGCATGAAAGCAACTCACCGAAGACACTCGATCTCGAGGGGATCACTGATTGGCCCGAGTGATTATGTACCTTTCGAGGTCCTTCTTGAAGGAAAACAGGGTCGAGGACGCTGACGACTTGGCGTTGAGGTCGCCCATGGAGCGCTTGGCGTAGATCGAGTCGACCGCCGTTCGCAACATCTGAATCTGGCAAATCGATGGACTCGCTGTCCTATCTCGGAACTCAGGAAACCTCCGCTCCTTTCGCTTTTTCTTGAAATCATTGAGTAGCACGTCACAATCCACCCAGTCGCCGCACTGCCACGAGCATCCAAATTGCATGAGAAGATGATAAGCAGAGAAAAGCAAAGGAACAGCGACGTTGCTCACCATCATACGAATATCGTGGAGCAACTTCGTGCAAGCCAGCTTGCGCTTGTCAGCTCGGTGTAAAATGGGGAGGAGTGTGTGCTGGACGAAGACTTGAATCTGCTGGTAAACACTTCGGCGTACGCAGGCCACAAGCTTGAGTCGGAACTGCCGGAGGATCTGCACAACTGACTTCACGCTGTAAATGATGTCCGCCATAGCCTGCCATTCCTCGTCGGAATAATTGTGCTTCGTAACCAGCTCGTACTCCAGAAATGGACTGTCCATTCGCACGCTCACCTCTCGCAGCTTCTCGTTGGGTCTTGGAGTCTACTCGTTCACACAGCAAACATGTAGTTCGTGTTGATACTTCACTGTTTCGTTTGGTCCACACAAAACGCATTGCATGGCAGAATACCTGATACTTGAGCGCCAAAAAGAGCGAAAAGCTGCTTTTCCACACGTTCAAATGCTCGATCCCATCCACGAGCGCTCGATACAGCTCAACATTCTGGCTTTGCGTGTATGGGTGGTCCAAGTCCTGAACCACATGTGGCATCATCGTCCCGAAAGCGAGGCTTTGCTGTTAGTGCTGACAAGCAAGTACACCAAATTCAGTCGTCCAATGCAACCAGCTACATACCGTATTTAGTGCGAGCATCAATCGCGGGAGATACCTCTCGCATGTTGCTTTGCTCTCTCGAGAAACAGCAACGATGTCAAGCAAGGCGTCGCGGTGCTTAGACGAGGTTATCCCGCTTGTTGACTCTGCTTTATGGCCGCTTTGGGAAGGTAGCGATCGCACGGGTTTCAAGCTGATTTCTGCCAGCATGGGGACCACAGGGAAGCGTCCCAAGAGCTTTACGGCCTAAGAGACAAGCGAATGCACCAAGTCGGCAAAACATTTCAGAACGAGAAACACTGCAGAATGCAGCAATACCCCATTGAGCGAGCTTGTACCGCCTCGATCACTTTCTTGTCAGCTCCAGGCAATGTGCCGGCCTTCTTTCCACCATCCGCCTCATGCAGAATCGCGAGGAGATACGAGAGTGTCCGAATGTACTTGAACGTCCGATGTGGCGTCGCACATCTGTCGTGCTCGATGTGATCGATGCAGTGCTTCAAGAGCAAATAGGTCACCTGATCAAAGCTAGAAATCCCACCGCCCACAGCAGAAAACACCATCGCCCACCTCACATTAGTCCGTGACAAATGCGCTAGAGCAGACGGCCACCTACCGTTTAACGTTCGTCAAATTATGGCGAAGTGAGTCCCAAATGGCGCCTTTCGACTGTGACGAACTCCCCACGAACTCTTGCAAGCGCACAATGTCCTTCTCGATAAACTCGGCGTCCGGGAGATCGTCTTTGATGTGCAAAAAGGTTCTACACATGTATATAAACCACAACACAAGCCATAACAGTTAGTCGGGCCATCGAATACACGCACACACAGCAAAACCATCGACCCTGAAGCAACTCATGCTGCAGCGCTAAACCTTTTGAAGACCGAGAAGTCGTTGCGCAGACTGCTTTTCGTGTCGTGCAGATGATTCAGCTGAATGATGACGTCCATAGTGTCCAACAGTGCGTCCATCATGATGTCCGGGATTGCGCGCGTCATATTTTCGTGCACAGTCGTGCGCTGGATATTGTCGCTAAGCAGAACCACCGCCTGCGAGCAATACTCGCTGAGCTGCTTGATTTTCGCCACCTGCGGCTGGAGCACTACAACACAGTATAGACCCCACCCGAAAACGACACAGTAAGTCGCTGTGAAACCCATCCACGTTGACAACGAACACAGGACCATGTTCCTGACCCATAAACCTACCGGTGAAAATGGCGTGATAGTACTGCTTGCTTCGCGCCGGGTCCGTTGCATCCGTCACGACGACTGCCGGGAAAGCTCGCGCGCAGCTCCGAGAGCAGTAGATGGCGTTCACCAGGTGTTGCCCTTCCGTACATTTCGCTTGCAACTGGCGCACGACCTTCATCTCTTCGGAAAACAGGAACCCGGAGGCAAGTTCGTGGGAGAACTCCTCATGGGCTGGGGGTGGTGTCGCCGCCAGCGTCAGCGTGTCGGCGTTGCAGTTGCTCTCAGCGCTGCACTCATTTTGTGGACAGCAAGCCGTGGCAAACTCCTGCAGGCCATCGAGCGCGGAGCCGCTAGCTGCAACCTCCATGCTCCAGCGTGCGGAACGGGCAACGGCAGTGCAACCCCTCAAGATGCGGACAACCCCTGCCAAATCCGATTGGTAAATCCCTTGAACGGCTGTGTTTTTGGGTACTTATGCTTCTCCGTGTTTTGGGGTGAATTTCTGAGGGGTTGGGGGTGAGGGAAGATCAAAAAGCAAAGATGGCAGCGACGTTGGCACAGCGCGGCAGCATGCGGCGGGCGTTAACGTTGGCCATTGCTAACGGTTCAAGACGCCTACCTATCGCGGCTAGAGCGCTCGCTACGCCCCATCTGGCGGCGGCTCGGCCTCTCCAGTCGCGGTTCTTCTCGAGCAAGCCGACTGGCAAGGACGACGACTTCGTGGAGGTGCACCACAGTGGACATGTGCAACAGAGTGCGAGGACTGGCACGGCTGCTGCTGTCATGCGCGAAGAAGCCTCGACCGACGAGTTGGAGGACGACGATGAGGACGACGTTGAAGACATGGTCGCCATCGGACCGTCGGGAGTGGAGTACGGCGGCCCCACGCGCGGCGGGAAGCTCAAGGAACCCACCCGCTACGGCGACTGGGAGCGCAAGGGCCGGTGCTCCGATTTCTGATCGAGCGATTGGCTGCTCCGATTTGCGCCGTCGCTTTGCCCCCTCTCCGCTTGCAGAGCACGTTGCAGCGTAAACATGCAGGATCGCCACCGTCTACACGATACGATACACGCAGACGAAATGGCCTTGCAAAATCAGCATGAAGTGCACCACCTAATACAAGCATGACGCGCCAACAGCAATTGCCGGTAATGCATGGATGGAGCCCTGCTGTAGTGCTCCATGCCATTTGGCTTGCAACCAACCGCTCCACTCGCATGCTGCAACCACCAACGCCGCAGCATGCACCAGAAACCAGGCGGAGGTCACAGCAAGCGTAAGCGTGCGCAAACAGGCCGAAGCCGTTCGATTCTTTGCTGCATTTTCACAGAACGCGCCCGTGACGCCAGCGCCTCAGGTTTCTCGGGGCGAAGCAGGTGTGGATACCGATACCGGTACCGTACGGGGTGGGATCGCAGTTTCGAGAATTCTTTGGGGCAGGGGGAGTTGCGAGCCAAACCTGTCAGACTGGATCCCCTCTGTAAACGAACGAATGATCTGACTTTTGTACCCGCCTTCTTTTTTTTGCGGAGGTTTCGGAAGAAGACATGCAGGTCGATGCAGGGCAAGGGGCCAGTGCGCAGCTTGCAGACCGCGTCAGTGCGAGCTGACAAGTGCCCGACTCTTTTCCATGGAAGTCTACGATATGCACAGCACAGCGACTCTGCTTGGCTGTTCTGCAGCTCAGCATCACGAGGGGGACGGGATATCTATCTTTCCGTCTGCACCCCCGAGAAAGGGAGCCCACGCCTGGCGGAATACCTGTCAGTTTGCATATCCTTTGTGCTTAGATATAGGTTAGGTTTCCCGATCCACAAACAGCTGTCGCGGCAAAAGAATAACCCTCGACACACTTCCCCACACCATTATTCTCAGCTTTGTATGCTCTCGGAATTCCGCAGCACGACATTTCAGACATCGGCTCCGCACGGGATAAAAATCGACGGCTCTTTTTCTACCGAATGACTGGCGCGCCATACTGTAGCTGGTAGAAAAATGTGAGGTGCAAATTCTCGAGTCAACCAACCAACGGTGGCGTGGGCCTCGCGGTCGCAGGACAGCCTGAGTTTTCTGTGGCTTTCACTCTTGAAAAAGCTCGCGGCCCGGCCAGAAGAAGAAGCGTCTGCAGAAGCAAGCAAGCAACAAAGAAGCGAGCGATGGATAAGGTGCAAGTGTACATGGACAAGTGGGCGAAGGACCTGGACAAGTTCCCGATCCTGCAGTCGGCGCAGGACGCCACGGGCGTGGAGAAGCTGTACCTGGTGGCGGGCGGCTCGGCTGTGCTGCTGCTGCTGCTGCTGGTGGGCTTCGGCGCCGGCCTGATCTGCAACCTGGTGGGCTTCGTGTATCCGGCCTACTGCTCGTTCAAGGCCGTGGAGTCCGACGACAAGAAGGACGACGTGCAGTGGCTCACGTACTGGGTGGTGTACGCGTGCTTCAACATCGTGGAGGTGTTCGCGGACTTCCTGCTGTACTGGATCCCGTTCTACTACGCGTTCAAGCTGGGCTTCTTGCTGTGGCTGTTCATGCCGTCGACGCTGGGCGCGTCGTTCCTGTACATGCACTTTTTGGCGCCGTTCCTCAAGACGCAGGAGTCGCGCATCGACCGCGCTATGAAGGAGGCGGTGAGCAGCGGCGGCGCCGTCATCTCGGACATTAGCGGCGTGGCCAAGGACATCGGCAAGGACGTCAGCAAGGTGGTGGCCAGCAAGATTGTGGACAACGCGTCGCAGTAGATGTGTGCGCACGCTCACGCCAGCAATGAGAGAGCCGTGTGTGTGCTGCAACGGCCCGCTCGCCCCAGTAGAAGAGCGCATGTCTTCTCGGTGCCGCTCAACTGTGATGGTGAGTGGTGAACGGACTGGTTTGGCCTTTATTGGTTGGATGTCGTTGGGACAACAGCGACGGCGGTTGCGGATGACACACACTCTAAGTTAGCTTTGCTTTTTTTTCTTTGATGAATCAAGTGATTTCCTATGAGCTTGCTGGTGGTTTGACTCTCGTCCAGCTGATAGCCCGCGCTTGTTAAGCGCAAGTTGCGCTTGGCTCCTCCACTTGGCTGGCTCCTAGGAAAGTTGTCAGCGTTGCTGTGTTCAGAAAAGTATCTTTGTGGCTTCATTTGATGGTGCATAACGGTGCCTGGCGGCAGTTTGGCGCGTGTTGTGCTCAGGCATTCTGGAGGTGACGTGCCTGCATTTCCGATCATCCGGCTGCGCTAAGAGGATCGCATTGTGCTAGGCAAGGCTAAGGTTTTGCTCTGCCGGCGTGTCCGGGACGACAAAGGTCAACATGCTGGATTCATGTGCAATCAATGTCACCCAACAGTTGGCAAGCATTCCTTGCTTGCAGTTGGCGAGCGTTGGATCAGAAGCGAACGTATACGCCACACGTATTTTACAAATATATTACCGGTACCGGTATAGCGGGTACGGTACCGGGCAATCGCTTCAACTTCAACTTGTCCTCCTGCTCGCTTGGTCGCTTTCAAGTATTTACTGTCATGGTATGAACCGCACATGTGTCTTCGTATAACCTCATCATACTCCGCATTCTGAAAGCTGCGCCAAGTAGCGACAGCGTGGCCTCGCCACGCAGGCCGTCGCATTGTTCAGGTCCACACGACTTGGTATCGATTCGTTTTCGATTGCAACAAGGAACAACGTCACCGCGGTCTACCTTCCCTCTTCGTCGATCCACTACTATGATAATTAGCTTCCCTTGAGCTTCGCGTTGATCACTAGTTAGCAGCCACCTTCGCTGGACCGAGCAACCCACAGCGATCCAAGATCACTCCGAGGGTTGTGCGTAACAGTTCTCTCTCAGATCTGCCGCAGAGCACTCCATCCGGATGCTTGGCACGCACCACCCCCTCCGTACGAAAGTAAAGCGCGTTGATAGATGGGAGATGCAGACAAGGAATAGCAATCAAAAGTGCATCTATCATTTCGGGTCCCTCGGCCTTATGAGCTCTCGAACGGCTGCATCGAGACGCCAGTCACCATGCCGTGGCTAAGGCGCTGCATGGCCGACAGGATCTCGAAGATGTTGGGCACTGCGTAGCTGCGACCTGAGTCAGTTGCGAGCTCTTCCTCACTAGCAGTCGCACTGGGCAACGCGATCAGATAATTCGACGTGATGGCGCGGAACTTGGAGGGTAGGAAGGCCTGCGGCTTCCACGTCAGCAGGATCTCGGTCGTCTCCACGCCGTTCACGAAGAAGAAGGCCAAGTGGCCGAACGCGCGCTCCAGGTCGTGTAGCAGCTCACGCACTGGGTCAAACCCGACCATAACTGGCACGGAAGTCAGGTCCATGTTCTTATACACCGGCGCCACGAACGGATGCTTCTTGGCGCCGTCGACGCGCATCTTCTTGGTCGGGAGGTGGGTCGTGGCGAGCTCCAGCATCACGTCAAACTCCGTTTTCGACCCGGCAAAGGCAGCTTTCCAGCCAGAAGCCGAGGTGCCCGAGTCCAGCCAGTGGACCAGCAGATCGTACGAGGCCTGGGCTAACGACACCAACCGCTGAACCACCACCTTCTCCGGTTTGAAGCGCGTCCAGCTCGACAGACAATCCGCTTCCTCATAGTCGGTAGCGATGAACATGGCGGGGTGACTCGCTGGACTCGTACTGGAGGCTTCGAACCGCTTGAGGATCTCGCGCCGCTTGTCGTCGTCCAGCGCGTCATTCAAATCCACAATAAACGGTGCATTCTGCCAGTCAAAGCTGGCAACACGCTTCAGGAAGCGGAGGAAGCCAGAGAGCACGGAGTGCGGGGTAGACGTCGGTGCCGAGGTCAGGAACACGTCAGCCACGAGCAATTCGACCGCTTCGACTGGCAACATGTTGCTTAACGCCTTGTCAGCCAGCCACCGCTGGACCAGTCGAACTGTGGGACCGAACGACGTGTTCTTTGTATGCAAAGCATGCACGGTGTTCGCATGTTTGGACAGGTAGTCGGCTTCTCGCTTGACCTTGACGTACTCTGGCGAATGCACCAAGGCCAGTCTCTTGGCCCCAGCAGCGCCAGTCACAACGCTCAGTTCCTTCTCACTGCGGATCACCAAGCGGAACACATAGCCGCTCATGAAGACGTCCACACAGTCGACAGCCACTTCACACCGCACATGTTGACGCGCCTCCAATTCGTGTGCGATGTGGACGTAAAACCCCGTCTTGGCGTGCAGCAAGGCCTGCTTCTCATTCGGCCAGGACGAGGACCGCTCGAACGTCAGATGCAGCAGCAGCGGCTCGAGTACTGTGTTCACATGAGGCATCGGCGCCGTGTCCATCTTCTCGCCCTTGGAGAACGCCAAGGGATGCGGTTCAACAGGGAATAAACTCGTATAGCGGAAGGCCGGATGAACCGGAAGGACGTCGGAGACCTTCAACGGCAGCGAATCCAAGCCGCGCAGCGTCTTCGCGAAGCCGTTGAAGACCACCCAGAGCTTGGACACGGAGTTCATGGTGGACTCGAAAGAGGCACTGGCCGCCTTCGACCTGGCCAGGCCTGCTGGCTCCTCGACGTCCAACGCAGTATACAGCGCCGCATTGGACGTCTTGATCTGCGAAGCCGCGAGTTGCGGACAGTGAGCAGGTACAATGAAGTTCACGATCGCGTCCAGCACGCGATGGCGGTTCTCCGAGCTGATTTCATCCCACACCACGGCTTCCACGATGGCGCCGTCCTTAAACCGTCGCAATTCCGACTTGCCACGCCAAAACTGACGGAATTGCGTGCTCTCCGCCTTGTCCTCTGCTGCAGGCCCCTTGTCCACGATCCGCCAGGCATTGTCCGAGTCAATCCGCAGCCCAATTGCGACTTTCCGTGGTGCTGGGAGCGAATTGTCCTGCATGCTCCACTCCACAGAGGTCTCAGTAAGCGGACGGACCAGATGCACGCGATCCGTCAACGCCTTGGCCAGTACTGACTCCAGTTTGTGCATCCAGAACCGCTCCAGCCCCATGTCGTTGATCGAGCGCTTCTCCTCCACTGTATACGTGTCTTCATCTGCGTCGTCGACGGCAGAAGGCGCCGGGAACCAAAAATATTGGTCGTATCGCGTCCAAAACTCGCTCTTCTTGATGAACAACGCACGGAAATCGTCCATCGTGCAGTGCTGGATGAGCTTGACGGACTCCTTGGCAGCGTTCTGCAGCTCCAGCCAAGCACTGCGTGTCACGCGGCCGAAGAGATTCAAACGACCCGAGGAATCCAGGAAAACCAGCTCGAACGAGGCCCGGAACGTCTGCAAACCCTCCGTTGTGAGCACCACGCCGCCTTCTGCGGGCGGGAACTGGAGCGGCTCACTCTCGAGCTTGTGGACGGCGATGAACTGCACCAAGACCTTGAACATCTGGTCCGACGGGGTCTGTGCAGTAATGCGCTTCTTCTGGTAGAGATACAGCAGCAACATGCAAGCCAAGAAGCCGTTCATCGAGTCCAGTGTCTTGTGGAATCCACGCTGACGCAGCCACACCTTGGCGAGGATACAGGCCTCCGCGAATTGCGGCGCTTCCTTTAGAGCAGCGTGCAGTTCCCGAGTGTGGTGACGCACCAGCATGTCTTCCAGGATCGCGTTGTTGTATTGAGGACTGCTGCATTGCTGCATGTCGTCTTCTGTCATGTTCGGGTCGTGCCGGATGTTGTTGCGCGAAGGAGCCAGCTTGGCCAGCTTGAAGAGCTCCGACGTGACCACAGGAAGCAGCCGGATGCACAGCTTCGTGCCCTTCATGCCGTGCTCGGCTAAGTACGACGGGTTCACACGCAACAGCGCGACCGGCTTCTCGTATTCGCCGTGTAGTGCAGCAAGCGATACGGTACTGAAGAGCTCCGGCTGGCTCTGCATCTCTGCGACCAATACGCCTAGGTACAGGTTGCGCTTGTCCACATAGCGGTAGTTGGCAAAGTCCTTGGGCAGGAAGCAGCTTGCAGGCATCTCCACCGCCACGTCGATGGTCAATACGCCGTACTCCGAGCTGCTTTTGCGAGCGAAAGCCGCAGTTTTGAGGATGTAGCTGCCCACGACATCCAGTCGCGATGGAGACTGGAACGGCAGCACGATCTCCTTGCGCTTCACGTGGTTGCGGACGCTCAAGCCGCGAGCTTGCAGCGCTTCCTGCGTCACCTGCTGCTCGCCCAGAGCTTCGAAGAGGCTCTTCACACGGAAGAGCAGCGTCTGGACGCCGGTCGTGGCTTTGGTGCTTGGTTTACTGCCCACAGCAGCCAGCAATTCATCGACCTGGAGACGGAAGAAGGACGAACGGTACGAGTTCACGGGGTCTGCAGCGCGCAGATGGCGCAGTTCGCTAGCGCTGGGGAGCGCATACTTGGACAGAGCCTTGCGGAGCTGCTGAGTGTCGTCGTGGTCGCCGTCCAAAGCCGCGGGGGGCGCAGGGAGCGGCGCCGAGGACGTCGCCATCTTGCGGAATATGAGGCTTTGGCCGTGCTCCACCAGCTCAATTGGACGCCCTTTCGGCCAATCAAGTGGACAAGTACCGTGCGGAACGATCGAGTGGTGGGAAGTTGACAGTATTGTGTCTGTTGAGGGTTTTCTTTTCGACAATTTCGACGAATGGGTATTTGGGTTTTGGGAGCAACAAGTTGTCGAATACTAAATATTAAGTTGGAGGCTAAATCCAGAGTCAAGAACAAACCAATATTTTGCATTTGAGCAAGTTTGGTTTGCTCCAAATGTGAGAAGAGCGCATACATGCAGCCATGTGCTAAATGCTAAATTTGGCGCGGTGGCTTAGAGGCTCGAAGTGGCGACTGCGGTGGAGCATTTGGCAAGAACAGTGTTGACAGAGAGGTGTCGGAAGACGCTCGCTGGTCGTCAACATCCGAGCATGGAGCGACTTCGCGCTGCCTTCGACGAAGCCGTCGAGATCGTGAAGGCTGCGTGGAACGGGGAGCCGCAGTCGCCGGTGGAGGTGCTGCTGGACCAGCACCTTCCCTTGGAGGAAGAGGGGGATCTCGTGCCATTTCCGTCGAAACACCGACAAGCGGTGGCGATCCCGACGTTCGTCATGAACGACTTTGCGTCCCGGACGAGCAACGTAGTGGACTACCCTTACATCCAGGGCCGGATCTGGGAGATCCTCATTGACTATCAGCACAATCCCAGCATGATGAAGAAGGTAAGTTCCTTATCCAGCGACCTGCCGTATTTGCAGCCTACCAATGTGATACTGAGTTGATGGTGTTGTCGTACAGGCGCTGAACCTTCTGCAATACTTGCTGATCAATGGATCCACTCAAGTGCTCAAGGACTGCCAAGAGCCTTCACGCAGTTCGTTCCTTCGTGAACTAGCGGAGGAGTACAATCGGTACGAGTACGAGCAGTACCAGTTCAGCCAACACTTGGACATCGGCGCTGGCGTCCGCAAGACAGCAGCTGAGATCAATACTCTATTGGAAGACGAGTCAGCGCTCTTGCAAGCTCGTCGACAGGCTGAGAAACTGCACCAAAGCCTGTCGTCCCGCGGATTGCGGAGCTCATACCCCGCTGGAAGGTCCGAAAGCCCAGCTCGAACGAGTATTGGCTTCCACGATGAAGCACGACCGCCAGTCTACACCGACTCGTGTTCTTCGAGTGGGAGGGACAACGACATCGGCTCGAAGATCGTGACGCATCCGCCATCCGCTCTGGAGAACAGTGAAGCCCAGTGGTGACGCGACTCAGTAGCTAAAGGATTCATTCATTCAGAAGTAGTTCGACTGGTTTGCTGGGCTGACAACGATCGGAGATACCCCAAATCGTATTGGCTGCGGTCAAACTCGCATTTGTCGGTCTCCTTCGCGATTGTCGCCAGGGTTTGGCTGTGTTCCTCTTGCGAAGCAGTGGAAAACAGAGTTTTAGCAGTCGTGAAATGCTGGAGCGCCTTCTCGTAGCTGTGTGACGCGTGATAGAGCTGGCCCATACGGAAGTGGCAGACTGCGTGGTCGCGCTCCAGATGCAGCACTTGCTCGCAATGCCCCAGCGCTTTCGTGTAGTTGCGCTGCATCTCGAGACAACCGCTGGCGATGTTCAAATGACAGGAAATCTCGAGCTGAAACGCAGGAAATGGATACAAAACAGCAGGCAGTGAGGTAACAATCTCACGTTATAAAACAATAAGCCCATACCAGACCTACCTCCCGAAAGATGGAGGCCACCGCCTCCTCATGAGCCGTGTATAGCTCTGGGCAAGCTCGCATTGCATCCAAACAGCCCAGAACGACTTGGTATTTCGGTATGGAGTAGTCGAAGAAGCCTTCAACAGCGAGAACGTTGGCTTCCTGGAAGAGCCACTGGATACGTTCGAGAATCCGTCGGATTACCGACTCTTCAGTGATTGCCACCACCGCATTTTTAATCACGCTGTTGCCTAATAAGTCAAATGAGAGCACGTAAAGTCAGATTTACCATGTCAGAGCTCGCACTCGTAGCCACAATAAACGTGGCAGCAATAGGGGATCTGATACCTACCGCTGGTTGTGTCTCCCGTAGTTAGCAGCCGCGTCTTCACTCGCGCCAAGGCTTCCTTGGCACCTTCATGATCCGAATCCTGACCCCCAATGTAAAACTGTGAGTACAAATCCTCTCAAACATGCAGTAGCGATGGTAAATTGACGCACCAAGGTGACGACGCGGTTGAAATGCAGCATTGCCAGTAGCGGAGCGGCCATGCGCTCGAACGTTTGGCCTCGTTGGAGCCAAGCACTTAAATGCACGTCATCCCGAAGCAGCACCTCTTTAAACGCCTCGGAGGCCGCAGCCAGTCGTCCTTCCTCCAGGTCGCAGGTGCCAATCCCCATGTACACGTCCTTGTAAAACATGGTGATGATGGCCATCAGGTCGTTCGCCTTGGGGAGCACTTCGATGGGTTTCTCCTTCTTCGGGTGGTCGCCATGGGAGCAGCTCTTCCCACAGGCATGACCGCCTTTGTGCTCGTGCTTACAGCTTTCACTGTTTTGCTCTCGCTTCTCAGCAGGAGGACCCATTTCGTGCTGATTTGAAGATTCAGCAAGTCCGAGTAGTGAAGTCTGCGCTTCCTCTGCTTTCAGCAGCTCCGGCGAGAGCCTTTCCAGTGCTTGAGTGGCTTCCAAAGCGGTCTGGAAGAGCTTCTTGGCACCAGAATATTCCTTTTCCCTCTCTTTCCCGTGCAAAGCGGCCTCCCCCAGACGTCGAGCCTCCATGATCTGCTGCAGCAACTCGTGCTTCTTCGAGAACAGCGCCGCGTGGGTCTGCAGCCTTTTCGCCCGATCTAATTCTCCATCCGCGTTATCCAACGTCTTGACAGACTGCGGCTGGCCGTTGCCGGGCTTCTTACGCCCTTTCCGCGCCTTCAAAGCCGCCACGGCAGCCTGGGCCGCCAGAATCTCGGCCGATTGCTGCGCGCCTTGGGACGCTGAGTCCTCCACCCGCTCCTTAGCAAGCACTTGCTTCTGCCGCGCCTGCTGCTGCTGCTCCACCTGCGCCGCCTCGTCCACACGCTCCAGCTCCTTCTCCACGTCGAACGCGGCCCACGCGGCGTACGACGCGCTGCTCATGCTGGCCAGAAGACGCGGCAAGATCGGATTGTGGCCTTCGTTTTAAGAGGAAGTGGTATTTTGGCCAATCAAAACGTCTCAGATCGGACGTCGTTTGACAATTTTGTTATTTACGGATGAGGAAGGACATTTGTCCAGGTTTGGGAAGTGAGGCATTTGAGGCTTGAAGTGATCTTGCTTGAGGTAGTACACTAGCATCAAGTCGCATGACGCAGTTTCGTTCAGCTTTGCTCCCAGCACACCGACGTGCTCGTTGCGTCTAGTGCGTAATGCACCAAGATCTTGTCGAGCGTGGTCCTTCCTCCGAGCGGCTAAGATTCTCTCTACCCGTGTCGGGTGACGCTCCATTGTCGAATGGCGTCGTCACCTTAGAATCTGCGATTCTAGTGAGCCACTTGAATCCGCTGGCAGGCTGGCAGAGTTGCAACACTACCATGGCCATCCGCCAGTGGATCAGCAACTGTACCGACAAGTTGAGTCCGGCTACATGTATTCCTCGATGTGTTTCAACGCTGGGCAACTGCTTCCGCCTCAAAACGTAGCCAAGTCAGTAGAGACGAGGCAAAACTGAGTGAAGGATGTGGGACGGACGATGTTACGTTGGCCCCCTCAACAGGAAGAGCATCCTCCATCCATCACACGTCACACATCGGATTCGATCGCCTGGCCTGTGCCGCGTGGGGGCGAACGCGAACAGCGCGGCGTGGATGTCACCTCTCCAGGCCCACTCTCCCTCCTCCAGCACCCTGCAGATGGAGATCTTCAACGATCCGATTCCTCCCGATTGCACCGTCCAGGTCATCCACGCAGCAGAGTAATCGATCAGACAGACCCTGACAGGCTGGTTGACTCACATAGCGCGACAAACTTTCCGCAAAGACTAAACAGCCAGCGGCGCATCCGCTTCTGCCTGCAGTACGGAATCTACGGCGATTCGTTCCGAGCTGTCCGGATAGAATCAAGGTAGGCAGGCACTTGAGGAAGGACGTTCGGTGTGATGATAGCAGTGGAAAGCGTCGGTCGATCCGCCCTGTTCAACTAACGCCTCACTTGTCAATTTGACGGGCTCCACTCAAGTCCTTCAAGCCAAGCGGGAGAAGCCGAGCGTCTCAGAAATCAAGCAGCGATGGTCAGTTTGAAGTGCCTGTCAGTCGCGACCGCCGCGCTTTTGCTGGTCGCCAGCTCTGCGGAAGCTGTGGTGCCCAACTGGGTGGGGTCATCCACGCCTTCAGACTCGGCCTGTTACCGCAAAACGTACCTCACGAGCGAATGTCCCACGGGGTACACGTACGACAACCTGGCCACATGCTGGGCGCAGTGTCCGCTTGCGTACCCGGTGGAATGCGCCATGGAGTGCATCCCGCAGAGCGCTGACTGCACGCTGGAGATCCTGACGAAGATCGAGTCCGTGGCGACTGTGGCGATCTGGGCGGCCACGTCGGGCGTCTTCGGCGAGCTCAGCACGGCCAGCGAGGGCGTGCAGCTCGCCGTGCAGTGCACCGTGTCGCTGTATACACTGGTTGAGGCGATCACGGACTACGCCAAGACGTTGCAGTCGGACTTCCCGACCTCCACGGAGGAGCAGCTTCTCTCGCTGCTGGAGAACTCGGATATCGTCATCTACGATCTACCCGTGGCTGTGGCGACGTGCTTGGGGTTGTCCACTCCCTCGGGACTCGACACGGCGGCGGAGATAGTGGAGAAGGTGACCACGATCCTGGAAGAGGTGGTCTCGGGCGTCACGAGCTCGACAAGCGGTACCACTAGCGACACCACCACCACCGGTATCACGTCGGTGTTCTCGAGCTTCGACAGCTTCCTGACCTTCGTGGAGGAAGAACTGTCC
>MBAC02003993.1:0-16531 GCA_001712635.2 Nothophytophthora sp. Chile5 | reverse complement strand
ACGTGAGCACGGCCACGACGTTGATCGAGTCGGACACGTCGTGTGGTCAATCGCTCGAGACGCTGATCAACAAGATCGTGGCGTACATCCAGGAGATCAAGACGGCGGACGTCTCCACGGCCACGGACGTCATTCGTCTGGCGATCAGTACATCGGAGCTGGTGCTCACGGAGATCCCCGAGGTGACCAACGACTGCGTGAGCACGTACGACAACCTCACAGAGGCCTACGAGACCCGCGACGCCATCCGTGCCTTCTTTGAGACCGTCGTGGACCAGCTCGTCAGCGGAACATCCAGCAGTGGCGGCACGGCGCTGTCCACTGCGGACTACGCGCTCAAGGTGACGGACTACGCGTTGGGCATCATCGCCATGTTCGACCCGTCGGGCATCGCCGCGATGGTTGCCGAGTTCCTCGAACCCATCTGCGGACCCACAGAATTCATTGGAGAGGTCGACGACGGCTCGCTGGCTGACGCGCTGGGCCTCACGGCCGACGGCGATGCCTTCACCGGAAGCTACGGCACCTGGAACCTCACGGGCGATGGCGTTCTGTCCATCACCTTCGTGAGCTCGGACACGGAAGACGTGACCGTCAACGTCCACTCCGGCGGAGTCAAGGTGGCCTCGGTGGCCGTGGCCAGTGGCAAGACCGTGACGTGGACGTCCACGGTTGCGGCCTTCGAGGATAAGACGCTGTACTTGGACCGCTGGCGCCCAGGGCTCCTCGGCATCCCTGGTACCGGCGGTGGTTCGCTGCTGCTTTGGGTCTCCCGCTCCAGCGCCGGTGGCCATCTCGACCTGCAAGCCAAGATCAACGTCAGCTAAGTGTTGATCCCCTTTTTGAGCGTGTTGCCGTGGCATTCAGAAGCTCCAAACAGTGCGTTATTCCGACTAAAATGCAATTATGTGTTGCGTTCAAGCATCAAAGCTGCAAATTCAACTTCAATTTCGACGAAAATTCACATGAAAGTGATGATTTTCGAATTCTAGCTGACGTCGATCTTGCAGTTGATCTCGAGGTGGCCACCGGTTTAGGACCTCGGGGCTCAGAGCTACCTCCCGTGCCTTTGATACCCATGACCCCGGGGCGTGCGCGGTTCAGGCACAACGTCTTGTCTTGTATCTCGACGACCGTGGTGTTCCAAGTCACCGTCTCGCCACTGTCCACGACCACCTCGGCGATCTTTTCGCCGCCGGACTTGATGTTCATAGTCACATCCTTGGTGTCCGAACTTTGAAACGTGAGCATCACGACGCCGTCGTCTTCCTTCGTCCAGGATCCGGTGGTGCCCTTGAAGGCATCGCCAATGATCGTGAGTCCAAGCGTATCACTCAGATCCGTGCCGTCGTCCACCTCACCAGTGAACTCTGTGAGTCCACAGATGGGCAGACTGTACTTGGCCAGCAGGTCGGTGATGCCTGTCGAATCGAACATGGCAATGACATCCAGTCCCATATTCTCGTATCAAGTTGGCAGGACACCATACTGAAAATCTTGGAAAACTGTTCAAAGGGACCAACTCACTCTGATATTTGCACCACAACAAACTACAGCGTTCGAGACATGTACCAATCCTCTGCGCGTCAAAACGACCTAACCACCGCCCATCTAACTCTCGTTAAGCTGTGCGGTGAGCTCCAAGTGTCCACCCTGCGTGGACGTCGGCACCCACAGCAACAACGAACCTCCACCCGTGCCAGGGAGACCCAGAAAGCCCGGGCGCCAACGGTCCAGATACAGCGTCTTGCCTCCCAGGTCCGTCACGTTCGAGTTCCACGTCACGGTCTCGCCTGCAGCGACGTCCACTTCGTCGATCTCGTCACCGCCAGACATGATGTTCACGGTCACATCTTCCGTATCGACACTCGTGAAGGTAATGAGGACCGTGCCGTCGCCAGCCTTCGTCCAGGAGCTCGTGCTCTGGTTGAAAGCGTCCCCGGAGATGGAGAGACCGAGCGTATCAGCGTCGGTGCCATCGTCAATCTCGCCAATGAACGTCGTCGGACCGCATATCGTCTGGAGGTACTCGCCCACCAAGAGAGCGAGACTCGTGGGGTCGAAGATGGAGATATAGCCGAGCGCCTTGTCAGTCATTGCGTATGCGTACTCCTCCGACGAGAGTGACGTGCCGTTGTCACTTGTTCCCGACTCAATGAGGTCGTCCAGAATGACTCCGAAGGTCTTGCGTAGCGTGTCGCGCGTGGCATACGCAGTCTCTTCATCTGATCCCACAAGCAGCTCCTCCATGCAGTTGTTCGTCAGAGCGGGGATTTCGTAGAGCACCAGGTCGGACGAATACACCTCCACGCGGATATCATCCTCCGAGATGTCAGGGTTCTCCGTCTTCAGGTCAGCCACCGCCATCCAGGCGCGGTCTGTGAGGCGCTGCATATCGTAGCTGCAGGTTCCGTTGGACTCCAGAGCGGTCTGAAGTGACGTAATGTCGGTTTCGTTCAGAGTACTGACGGAATCATCCAGCCCGACATTGTCGAGGAAGCTTGTGAAGGAGTCCCAGCTCTCCAGAATGGCGTCGGAGTTGGTCAGAACATCCTTCAGGACGGATTCGGCTAAGGTAATCACGTTGTCGGTGTACTCGGCGTTTGCCGGTACTGGAATGCCCAGACAAGTGCAAATGGCGACGGGTAGATCGATGAGCCAGTTGTCTGTCTGGTAGATGATGAGCAGCAGTTTGTCCTGGGAGGTCTCCGGGTTGGTGGTCTGGAGGTTGCGAATGTACTTGGCTAGCTGCCTCACCAGACTTATCATGCCCTTGGCGCACTTGAGGCCGACTTGGACAACCTTAGCCATTGCGGTGAACTCCCCGAACACGCCCAGTGTGGCGGCAGTGAGCGCCGTATTGGCAGCGACAGCCACCTTGGTCAACACCTCGATGCCGCAGTCATCGCTTTGCTTGATGCACTCCATGCCACACTCAACCGGGTACGCCATCGGGCACTCCGCCCAGCACGTCTCGAGGGTGTAGTCGAAGCCGACTGGACAGGTGCTTGCCACGTGAGCTTCGCGGTAGCATGCAGTGTCCGAGGCATCGCCGATCGTGGGGCCGACCCAATTGGTGTACGTGGACTCCACGGTGCTTGTGGCGGTAGAAGCCAAGCCGATCGTCGCAGTCGAAGATGAAGATCCGGACGTTGAAACCGCAGTTGATGCCACCGTCGAGGTAGCAACCGATCCCGACGATGAAATCGCCGTCATCGTGGCGGGTGTAGATGTCTCCGTGCTAGGAGCGGTTGTGGATACCGTTGCCGTGGTCGGAGCTGGTGTCGAGTCATCATCCGCCACAAATGAATACGTCTTCGCCACACAGGTAGCAGTCGCCGAAGGACTGATGGTGCTAGCAGCCACTGCCAAAAGGGCGAGAATCGCTGTCCACTTGACCATCGTGATGTTAACGGCGTCGTTCGGGAGGAAGAGGGTCGAATGATGCGGACGGCGCAAAATGAAGAATGAGATGAATTCTTTTTTTTTACGTTTGTCAGGACCATATCCACAATGCGTGACCCTCTACGAACTACTGAACCACCACCAAGAACGGTTGCTGCAGTGTCTGGCAGTGCTGTTGCCGGCTCTTCGAGATCACTTTTCGCCAGGAAAGTTCTCTGCAAAGCCAGACAAGGATCGATGCAGGAAGATTGGCAGGCATCTGTGACCATCTCGAGAGATGGCTAACCATCACCGGCGGTCCTTTTTTAATCAATCGGGAAATTCCGATGTTGGACGATGATGTTCAAGGCATTCACTTTTTGCGATAAGCTTTATGGCTTCACTATGCATACATGTATTTACATCCAAGGCTAACGTTACTGTTGATTGGCGTTTATTAAATTTAAGACTGGTACAATTGGATTGAACAAAAGGTGTTATTAGTATATTGCGCTCCAGGTATGGAGTTGATGTGTTCAACGTGTGGGGAGCAACATCGTCAACCATACACCCCTCCATTAGACCGCGATGAGCCGTACATCATGGACACCGAGGGTGATCAAATCGAAATGCTACAGTCCTATAGCCGGATATCAGCAAAATGAGCTGCACGTCTGACGCTCGCAAGGTTGCTCCATACCACAAGCAAAAGCGCATACTATAGGGAAGCCTACAGCGCGGTCGTGGGCCAGACAAAACCTGTTGGCTACCAGTAAATACACTCATCTTTACATTTGGACTCGTACAACACCAGCGTGGCTGGTGTGCAGATGCAGCATTTGGAGGCAAGAACCGCAAATTAATTCTACTAAATGACTAAAATACCAGCAGCAAAATGCAAGCAGCAACGGAAGCCGGAATCGGCACAGTTTAGGAGTCTGCTTTGGGAGCCAACTGATTGGTATAAACAAGACAAAGTGTTCATTTTCCATTAGGGACGGCGACGTAGATTGGCGACGTGGCAGGCCAAAGCGCTTTCTGGACGGCCCTCCACAGTCGGTAGACTGCACCCCCAGCGACTTGGGCACCACAGATCTCAGTCGGCGGCAACTTGGAGAGCTTCGGTTGGTGTGAGTGTGAACAGTATTCTTTTTATCCAGCGTCCTGCTGTTCTCGTGGAAAGATCACTTTTGAGATTTGTCTGACACCTCGTGGAGCTCCGCCATATCTTTGAAGTTCAGACTCAATAATCAAAGCGGGAGAGGCCGTACTCGGAATATTGTCTGCAGTTCTTTCTTTCCTGAGAAACTGGTTTCCCGCTTGTTGCATGCACTTGGAAAGCACCCAGTTCGCGCAATCTACGCGACTCCGGTCACGCAACAGTGAAATACGTTTCCGAATGACTCAACGTCCAGATGATAGCCATCAAAGATGAGAGTGTGCCCCCCTTGCACTGGTGCTATGCTTTCGTGACGAGAGGCAGATAATAGCGAGCGAGGTGGCATTGAAGCCAGATCGACAGAGAGATATGATGCACCCGCGCCATTGATGGGTCGGGCCGCCTCTTTTACGATGATGTTGGAAGTATATTTTGTTTCACTTTCGAGCGCACACCACTACAACTATCGTTGCTGCTACAAGTATGTAGATCTACCCATGACTCCCTGAGCTAGCTCACGTTAAGAGTGGCCGTGAGTTCCAAGTGACCACCCTCACTCGACCGTGGCACCCACAGCAAAAGCGAACCGCCACCCGTGCCAGGGAGACCGAGGAAGCCCGGGCGCCAGCGGTCCAGATACAGCGTCTTGCCTCCCAGATCCGTCACGTTCGAGCTCCATGCCACCGTCTCGCCAGCAGCGACGGCCACCTCGTCGTAGTCGTTGCCACCAGACATGATGTTCACGGTGACGTCCTCAGTGTCGACGCTCGTGAAAGTAATAGCTACCGTGCCATCGCCAGCCTTCGTCCACGAGCTGGTGCTGCCGTTGAAAGCGTCTCCGACGGTCGAGAACCCCAGCGTGTCGTCATCCGTGCCATCGTCGATTTCGCCAATGAACTCGGTGGGGCCACACACAGTCTGCAGGAACTCGGCCACCAGGCCGGCAATACTGGTTACGTCCCAAATCGCGAAGAGACCGAGCCCCTTGTCAACCACCTTCTCCGCGTATTCTGCCGCGGACAGATACGTGCCGTTATCACTTGTTCCGGACTCGATGAGGTCGTCCACAATCACTCCGAGCGTCTTGCGCAGCGTATCACGCGTGGAGTAAGCAGTCTCTTCATCCGACCCAGCGACCAACTCTTCCATGCAGTTGTTCGTCACGGTGGGGATTTCATACAGCACGAGGTCCGACTGACTCATCGCCACTCGGAGGTCATCTTCGGACAGATCAGGCGTCGCCGCTCGGACATCAGCCACGAACATCCACGTGCGGTCCGTGAGGCGCTTCATGTCGTACCCGCAGGTCGAGTTGGAGTCTAGAGCGGTCTGGAGGGAAGTGATGTCAGTCTCGTTCAAAGTGCTGACGGAGTCGGCCAATGAAGCGTTACTGAGGAAGCTTGTGAAGGAGTCCCAGCTCCCAACGATGCCGTCGGCGTTGCTCAGAACCTCCTTCAGGATGAACTCGGCAGTGGTGACCACCTGGTCGGTGAATTTGGCGTTCTCCGGCACTTTGATCCCAAGACACGTGCAGATGGCAACTGGAAGGTCAATGACCACAACGTCGGCTTGATACAGGATCGCGAGCAACTTGTCCTCGGAGGTCGATGGATCGGACACCTGGATGTTGCGAATGTACTTGGCAATGGACTTAACCAGACCTATCATGCCCTTGGAGCACTTAACGCCGAGTTGAACAGCCTGAGCCAACACTTTGAACTCGCCAAAGACGCCGAGCGTGGCAGCAGTCAGGACCGAGTTGGCCACGGTGGCCACCTTCGTGAGAACTTCAAGGCCGCAGTCGTCGTTCTGACGGATACACTCCATGCCACACTCAACGGGGTAAGCGAGCGGGCACTCGGCCCAGCACGTCTCGAGGGTGTAATCGAAGCCCAGCGGGCAAGTGCTCATCACGTGAGCTTCGCGGTAGCAGGCGGAGTCCGAGCCGTCCCCGAGTGTTGGGCCAACCCAATTGGTGTAGGTCGATTCGATCGTGCTGGTGGCTTGGATTGTGGTGTCGATCGAAATGTCGCTGCCAGACGACCCCGATACGGACGACGCAGTGGTTTCCTCAACAGGTGCCGTGGTTTCGGTCACAGGGGCATCCGTAGCGGTGGAAGGCGCCGTGGTCTCCGCAGTCACGGAGGTGGTAGGAGTCGGCGTTGCGGTCTCCTCTGCTACGAACGAGTACGTCTTCGCCATGCACGATGCCGACACAGCGTGGCTGTTCGAGCTGACGACCATTGCCAGGACGGCAAAAACTGTTAACCACTTAACCATCTTGATTCCTGTAGAGAAGTGCCGAGTACTGCTTGTTGTCCACGTGTGACGCGGACGCTGCAAAATGGAAAATGGGACGAGACTTTTCCGGTGCAAATTGGAGGACTGGCGAGAAATGACCTTGGAGCTCATTGATGAAACAGGCGGCGCTGCCTTCTGCCGAGAACGAAGGACCTGTGGCCCAATCGATCCCTTTTTCGCGATTTGTTTTCACCAGGAATCTCTTCCCGTATACATCAAGCTCGTGAAAATGTGTCACCGACTTGCATCGATCTCTTCTCGCCTGTTGCAAGATCTTGGCAGTCGAATCTCTTTAACGATACGGACAGACTTCCCTTGGAGATTGGCACTTACCATCCTGAGAGCGGGGAGTATCGCCGGGCGCTTAGTCTTTTGGGGTATATGCATTGCGCTTATCGCGGCAGCTTAATGGCTACGTACTGATTATTAAAATCTTACTTTTTCTGCACGAAATTTATTCAGAAGCCGACAACGCTGCGTGCCCTGCTGTTCAGAAGGAAGCGAAAAAGATGGCGTTTGAGATTTGGATAGCAAACCATTGAAGCTCTCACTGCATTCCTTCCCAACGTCTGCTATAGTACCACCGAACAGAATTCGACGACCGATGACGAGTTTGGGTCTTGATCAACAAAGATCTTGGCGCGGCGACTTCAACGCGCGCTCCAGACTCAAGAGAGCGAGTCCTCTGCTCCAGGTTTTGTCCCAGCTGCTCAAATAGAAAATTCAAGCATGAACTGATTCGAGATGTGTTCAACTGCGTCGCATGTTTCAACCGAACGAGTTTTGGGAAGCACTTGACTCGCCTGGTCTAGGAGCAGTGTACTGCGCTGATGGGGGAGCGACATACAAGAGGCGTGTCAACGTGTTGCAATGGTGCCGCTACCTGGCGCCCGCAAGTTTGGGTCTCGTCGTAAGCAAAGCGTCAAAAAGCAGCAATAAGCACACGCATCTATTCGTTCCGCTTTCAATCACACCTGTAAACGACCTCACATTCTCCACCCTCCAACAATGTAACTGATCTGTCCACGGGACAGCATACCTGCAGATCAGTAACCCTTGGTGCGCTTAACTCACGTTCAGCTTCGCCTGGATTTCCAAGTGGCCGCCCTCGAGCGCTCGCGGGACCCACAGGAGCAGCGAGCCACCACCCGTTCCGGGGAGACCTAGGAAACCCGGGCGCGTGCGGTCAAGGTACAGCGTCCGTCCACCCAGTGCCGTGGTATTCGAGGTCCACGTCACAGTCTCGTTGGCGGCGACGTCCACCTCGTCGAAGTCGTCGCCGCCAGACATGATGTTCACTGTCACGTCCTCCGTGTCCAAACTCTCGAACGTAACGGAGACCACGCCATCGCCATCCTTCGTCCAGGAAAAGGTGCTTTCGTTGAACGCGTCTCCGACCGTTTTGAAGCCGAGGGTATCGGTGTCAGTACCGTCGTCAATCTCACCGATGAACTCCGTGGGGCCACAGACAGTCTGGAGGTACTCGGCCATCAAACCCGTGAGGCCAGTTGGGTCGACACCGAGAACTGCAATCGTACCGAGACTCTTGTCTGCGATGACGTACGCATACTCCTCAGCCGACAGTGACGTGCCGTTGTCACTCGTTCCTGACTCGACGAGGTCGTCGACGATGACTCCAAACGTCTTACGTAGAGTATCACGGGTTTCGTACGCCGTCTCCTCGTCGGATTCGGCAATCATTTGCTCCATGCAGTTGTTGGTCACAGTCGGAATGTCATAGAGCACAAGGTCAGACTCGCTCATGGTCACACGGAGTTCATCCTCCGAGATGGCAGGGTTCTCAACCTTGAGGTCAGCCACCATCATCCACGTGCGGTCCGTGAGTGACTTCAAGTCGAAGCCGCACGTTGAGTTGGACACGAGAGCGGTCTCCAATGACGAGATGTCAGTCACGTTCAGGTCGGAGATCGATTCGCTGATATTCGCGCCGGTGAGGAAGGCCGTGAAAGAGTCCCAGCTCTCAACAATCGCGTCGTCGTTGGCCAGCACTTGAGCGAGGACATACTCGGCAATGCCAAGCACTCTGCCCGTGTACTTTGCGTTCGCTGGCACAGGAATGCCCAAGCACGTGCAGATGGCGACAGGCAAGTCGATGATCACGTTGTTGGTCTGGTACAGGATCGCGAGCAGTTTGTCTTGCGAGGTCTGCGGGTCGCTCACTTGGATGTTGCGAACATACCTGGCAATGGACTTCACCAGACCAATCATACTGCTGCTGCACTTGACGCCAAGCTGGATGGCCTTGCCCATAGCCGTGAACTTCCCGAAAACGCCAAGCGTGGCTGCAGTCAGCGCCGCGGTGGCCGCAGACGCGACCTTGTAGTACACTTCAAGCGCGCAATCATCACTCTGACGGATGCACTCCATGCCACACTGGATCGGGTACGCAAGCGGGCATTCCGCCCAGCACGTCTCCAAAGTGTAGTCGAAGCCCAGCGGGCACGTGCTCATGACGTGCGACTCGCGGTAACAAGCAGAGTCCGTGCCGACGCCGATCGTGGGGCCCACCCAGTTGCGGTAGGTGGACTCCACCAGCTCCGTGACCTCCACTGTAGGGTCGATCACGATATCCACGTCCGTGGAGGATGACCCGGCCGAAACAGCCGATCCCGTCGTGGGGGCCGTAGTCTCCGTGGTCGGTGTCGAAGTGGTAGCAATTGGTGCTGACGTAGTAGTCGAGGGCATCTTCGCAGCGCATCCGCTGGTCGCCAGCACAACTGGGTTGCTAGTGGCTGCAGCCACGGTGAGGATGGCAAGTACCGCAGTCCACCTGACCATGTTGGTGTTCGTGCGGGCTCTCAGCAGTGGAAGACGATCAGGAGAGAGGCTCGGGTGAGGCGAACGAGGAAAAACGAAGAATGAGAAGTGCAGACGAGTGAAGGGATACGATGTCCACTGCGTCAGAAGGCGTGAGCAGTGGTGAGCGATATGTGGTTGGTGGGGCCGATGCACAACGCGCGCTTCTTTTTTTAATCTCTTCTTTGGGCGATCGACACCATCCCGTACCAGAGAGAGATCACCACAAAGAGATCGGTAGGTTGACCATCGCGAAAACGTTTCCGGCTGTGCACACACAGGTGCTGGCTGTACTTGAATTATAACGTTAGAAAAAGAATGCATTGCGATGGTGGGAACTTCGCAAAAACGATCCGCACACATTTTATCTTCAACAAGCTGATCTGCGGTTCATGGCTACCGTAATTAGTCGGACGCAGACTAATTTTGTGCATATACTATTTTGGTAACATAATTAGTCTGACTCTTGCCACAACAGAGCATACAAAATAGAGCAGTGCAAATAATATTTGGGAAAATCTGACTTTGCCCCCGCATCTGCACGAATGGCGCGTCCAATCCGTGTGCTGTGCCTGCACGGCTGGCGCACCAGCGCGCAGATCCTGCGCCGGCAGACGGAAGCCCTCCGTGGCGCCTTCGGTTCTCGCGCTGAGTTTCTGTACATCGACGCGCCCTTCGCTGCCTCTGGGCCAGCGCCGGAGCTCGTGCGCTCCTTCTACGGTCAAGACGGCCCGTACTTCCAATGGTGGGACGCCGTCAAAGTGCAGCGTGCGGGTGACGAGCGCGCGTCCTACCGCTACGAAGGCTTCGAGCACTCTCTGGACTATCTGACCGGCCAAGTCCAGGCTCTCGGGCCCATAGATGCGCTGCTGGGCTTCTCACAAGGCGCCGCCGTGACCACGCTCTTCACGGCGCACTACCGCGCCACATACGGCCACGTACCGTGGAAGGCCTGCGTGCTAGTCAGCGGCTTCTATCCTCGCTCGGTGGAGACCCGTGAGCTATTGGAGCTGGGCGCTTCTGGCGTCGCCGGCGGCATTGACGTGCCCTCCGTGCATGTCGTCGGCGAAGCGGACGACTTGGCGCCGCAATCCGAGAAACTGTTCCGGAGCTTCGCGCCACAGCGACGAGTGCGTTTTGACCACGAGGAAGGCCACAAGTTCCCATCGCCACTCAAGTATGCGCAACTCTATCACCAGATCGCGGACGAAGTGCTGAGCATGACGTCTCTAGTTGCTCAAGCGCGGTTCTAAGGGGGTCGGCCATCAAATTAATGCGATGACGCTTGCATTGTGAAGCAAACTAACTGCGTTCATGAGCCATGACAAGGTGATTCACAGTCTGAGAGTACTTGCCCCACGGTCGGTGGCTCTACCATATAACACACTGGAAAAGGGAGGCGGAGGGTGGAGTTGTGTTGAAGGGAAGAGGGTTTGAGTCTTCTGGATTGCTGTCGTTCGTTGGAGAGCTCTAATACATGGAGGTATATGTGCCTTGGGTGCACACCCCAAGCTACGTACGTGTCCCTGCGCCTGGTGAGCGGAGTCAGTACAGTCCCTGGAGCTCGCGGAGCGCTGCGAGGCTCTTTTCGGCTGCATGAAGGTCGGTTTGCAGCTGCACGAGGCGCTGGGCATCCTGAGCCTGCACGGCTTCGGGCACCTTCGTGGTGTATTGCGGTCCTTGTTGGCGGCGCACGAGTGCTTCGGCCGCCATCATGCTCTTAGCAGCTCGTTTCTCAAGTCGAGCAATCTCGAGCTCCACACGTCGAGTCGTCTCGGCGTCGTCCGGCACCGCCAGCATAACTGTCGCATGATACAGTCAGTTGATCAGTAAGGCAGGCATTCCCTTGTAGCATCCTCAGGAAGTATGCAAACGTTGCGATCGAACCTCGGCAGGAGTCGGCGACCGAGTGGGTGAGCACATGAGCTGAAGAGGAACTGGAGATTTCGCCGCTGGCCACCGTGATGTCGAGACGCACGCGACACTGTGTCTCAAGGTCTCGCTGTGCATCTCTCAGTTCCGAGTGCACGAGCGCATCGGCGCACACGATACGAACCGTAGGCAGTTCCCTACGCAAGAGCAGATCAAACATGGATATCGATCAATACGAGAGCCCAGCTGGTAAATCAACACACCACAGATATGATGACAAGCTGGCGTACCCGTCGCTAGAAGAAGCCGCGCTGGGCGCCAATACTTTGACGGTGTGACGCAGCGAGCGGATACCGTGGATCACATCAATCACGAGCTGGAAAACGCAGCCGCAAACGTGAGCAAACCCAATTCCGCGAGGTTTAGCTTGGTGAAAGGAACCAGATGCATGGAATCCCTTGAGTGTGGTCGTACCGTCATCTTTCTCTCGGCGTCTGTGTCGATCCATCCTTGCATTTGTGGCTCCTCCGGGTACGCAGCACACAGGATCGAGGTCTCCACCGTTGATATGTTCGACGATACCTCGAGTGGGTTGGCCTCGCGAATTCGCTGCCAGAGCTCTTCCGTCACGAATGGTGTGAACGGGTGCAGCAGCCGCATGGAATAGTCCAAACAACGATGCAGCGTGGCTTGCGCAGCTCGTTTCCGTGCGCGCTGCTGTTGTTCAGAGACAGCAGCGTCTTCTGATTCCAACCGGTTGCCGTACAGAATGGGCTTGCTGAACTCAATGTAGACGTCGCAGAGCTCCTGAACGAAGAAGCGCTGAATAGCCGCGACACTCGACGCCAACTGATTCGCCGCGATCCCGTTGTTCACCTCCGTCACGACAGCAGCCTGACATACCAGACACAACACGGTGATGAGAACAGACTGCTGCATGTAGCTGTCGCTACATTCGTATATCTCGTCAAGGCATTGACTTACCAGTCGACTCATGATCCAGCGGTCTGCGAGCGCCATATCGTCACGCAGGATCGAGAGGTCCGTTGCTTTGCTTTCGGCTTGAGCTGACGTGCCATTGTCCGTCGCCTCTAGCAGCGGGAGTGCGTAGCGCACGGCGTTCCAGACTTTGTTGCAGAAGTGGCGGTATGACACCACGCGCTGCACGTCCATGTTGATCTGCCGCCCTTGCTGGAGGTAGGAAGCTAGTGTGAAGCGTAATGCATCAGCTCCACAGGTGGGGATGCCCTTCGGAAACTCCTTCTTCAGCTCCTTCTCCGCCTTCTTGAGCTCGCGCGGGCCAACGTTACCGCTCTAAATCAAACATCAAGAAGGTCACGTTCCAGATGAGCACTGTGGCGTACAAAGAATGTGGCGGAGGTAACATCCAGTTGATTTTACCTGCAAGTCCGTCAGCAATTGGTCGAGGCTGATGCCGTCGATGACATGAAGCGGATCGATGACGTTCCCGAGGCTCTTCGACATCTTGCGACCGGCTTTGTCGCGCACCATTGGGTGTAGCAACACCTTCTCGAATGGAATTCGACCGGAGAACTAGAAGAAGTAGTAGATGCACAGCAAGCAGCATGTCAATTCCCAATACACTTAGCTGGGTTTTCCCATGCACAATCCATTGAACCACAGACATGGCTGGCGTTTGCGTACCTCTTCGCAAAGCATGGCCATGCGCGCGACCCAGAAGAACAGGATATCTGAGCCCGTCTCCATCACGTTCAGCGGGTAGTTAGCGCTCAGATCTTGCGCCACAACCTCGTCGTTGTTCGCGTTAGGCCAGCCCTGGATTGTTTTCCCATACATTATACAGGTTGTTCATCAGTTTGCAATACCTGCCTCAAGATATCATTCTCAATAGCGAACGTGAACAAGCACCAACTTACAAACGTCGAGAGCGGGAGAAGCCCCGAGCTGAACCATGTATCCAGGACGTCCACGTCCTGCTCCAGATCATCGTCCTGCAGCTTGCAACCGAGTGCAGTCTCAGCCTTTTGCCGCGCCTCATCAAGCGACGCCGCAACAAACCACTGGTCACTCGCCCCGTCAGCGCCAGCAGCACCGGGCTTCAGACGATATGCTGGAATGCGATGACCCCACCAGAGCTGACGACTCACGCACCAGTCCTGGATGTTGTCCAGGAAGAAGAACCACGTGTGCGCGTGCGACTTGGGCTCGATGGTCATCACGCCATTGCGCACATTGTCGGCGGCTCGACGCGCCATGACGGCGCAATCCACGTACCACTGAGGCATCAACAATGGCTCGATGACGTCGCCGGAGCGCGAGCAGGTCGACAGCGCAGTCGGGTGGTCCAACTAGTGTTGGAGATACAACAAGGCATGCTGATGCGTCAGAACAAACCCCACATGCCCAATAAATCGCACGAGACTGCCATGTTCTGCGTACCTTGTCCACGTAAAGCTCCATCTCCTTGAGCTCTTCGACGACACGCTCACGCGCGTCGAACCGGTCCATTCCAAGGAACCGCTCGTCAATATTGCCACACAATTTCCCGTACTTATCAATCACTTCGATCTCCGGAAGGCCATGACGACGGCCACACTCAAAATCCTTCGGGTCGTGCGCTGGTGTGACCTTCACAACACCTACGGAAGCACATATCACGCCCATAGTGAGCACAGGTCTAGCTCTTGTTCGTTTCTTCAAGGCCAGTTTGTCAGCCTGTCACAATTCGACCAACTGTACCTGTGCCGAGCTCCATGTTCACCAGCACGTCGTCCGTGACGATCGGGATCGGTTCATGAGTGAACGGATGAAGCACGTGCTTCCCATGGAATTGCTTATACCGTGGGTCTTCCGGGTGCACAGCCACAGCCACGTCACCGAAAATTGTCTCCGGTCGCGTCGTATCCACCTCCAGGAACTCCTCCGAGTCTGCCAGACGGTATCGGAAGCGATGCATGACGCCGAACTCCACTGGCTTGCTGCGTCCGGGCAGCATCTTCTTCGTGGCTCCCTCCAATTGCTCCGAATCCACTTCAATGTCTGAGATTGCAGTCTGCAACGTCGGACACCAATTCACCATACGACGGCGTCGGTAGATCAAACCTCGTTCGTGCAGTTTGATGAAGGCGTCGGTCACAGCCGCAGAGCTAACAACGCAGCAATACGATCCCCCACACCCGTCAATCTCAATAGAAGCCAAGCATCAACCTGTCCACGTATCAAGATTGCACATACCGTGGCTCGTCTAGCGTGAAATAGGACTGGTCCCTGGTGATGATTGCACCGAGGTGGTCAATCTGATTCATGATGCGGCCGCCGTACTGCTCGTTCCAGCGCCAGACCTCATCCACGAACGCGTCTCTCCCCAGATCGTAGCGCGACAACCCATGCTCCTTCTGCAGCTTCCGCTCTACCACGCTCTGTGTGGCAATACCGGCGTGGTCCAGTCCAGGCAGCCAGCGCACGTCAAAG
Source organism: Nothophytophthora sp. Chile5 (assembly GCA_001712635.2). NCBI lineage: Eukaryota > Oomycota > Peronosporomycetes > Peronosporales > Peronosporaceae > Nothophytophthora > Nothophytophthora sp. Chile5. The sequence goes on along the minus strand of MBAC02003993.1, from coordinate 1,545 downwards.
CCGCGCATCCGGTGCCAACGTGCAATGGCGTCTTGGATGGTGATGGTGAGTGCGTGGCCGATATGCAGCGCACCCGTGACGTTGGGCGGCGGCAGGATCATGCTGAACGCGCCTTTGTGTCGGCTGGAGTCTGGAGAATGCAGCGCCTGCTGCCAATACGCCTGCCAGCCGACTTCCACGGCCGCCGGGTCGTACGACGGCGCCAAAGGTGCGATCTTCACGCGCTCACGCAGCTCGCTAGACAACTCGACGTGCGGTGCGGAAGGCATCAGCAGATGCGAAGAGGGTCGGAAGGCCGATAACGCGCGGATTGAACCGGATAGACGACGCTGGGGGCGCACGCGGAGTGTCGCCGCCATGCGCCAACGCGCGCCTTGCCGCATCATGGTGACCTCAGCTGTGTGGCGGCGAAGTTGCGCATCAAAAGTCCGTCCCACATCGTTGAGTATAAAACGCTCCACATGGTGTGCCAAATCAAACTGTAGAGCACAGGATAGACCGATCCACAATTCATTTGTTTTCCACCAACCCAGTTCACTTTATTGCCTGGTTTTCAGCCAATCCAAACACCACAATCCCTCGGACACCGCATTTGTACGGATCAACTTGGAAGCATGTCGGTGCTGGTGGAGACGACGCTGGGGGCGCTGGTGCTGGATCTGTTCGTGGACGAGTGTCCGCTGGCTGCCACCAACTTCCTCAAGCTGTGCAAGACCAAGTACTACCACGGCTGCCTCTTCTTCAACGTGCAGGAGAACTTCATGGTGCAGGCGGGGGACCCCACGGCCACTGGCGCGGGCGGCGACTCGATCTACGGCGCTCTGTACGGCTCTCAAGCGCGCTTCTTCGAGAACGAACTGCCCAAGAAGCGCGGGCGGTCCCACGAGGACCGACGCGGTCTCGTAGGCATGGCGTCTGGCGCAGCCAACCAGAACGCGTCGCAGTTCTACATCACCACGAGAGCCGAAGACATGGCGTATCTGGACGAGCAGCACACGCTTTTCGGCGAAGTGGCCGAAGGAATGGACGTGCTAGACCAGATTAATGCGCTGTTCGTGGATGACGCACACCGGCCGTATCAAGATGTGCGAATCAAGCACACGTACGTGCTGGACGACCCGTTTCCGGACCCCAAAGGGCTGGATGAGCTGATTCCGCCGGCGTCGCCGACCCGAGAACGACCGGAGCAGGAGCAGGTGGAGCCGCGACTTGCGGCTGACGAGCTGCTGGACGAGGCAGCGGGACGGTCGGAGCAGGAGATCGAGAAGGCGGTGCGTGAGAAGGAGGCCAAGTCGCGGGCTGTGGTGCTGGAGATGATCGGCGACCTGCCTGACGCCGACGTCAAGCCGCCCGAAGAGGTACTCTTCGTGTGCAAATTGAACCCAGTGACTGAAAGCGCGGACTTGGACATGGCGTTTTGTCGCTTCGGCAGCTGCAAGGCCGAGGTGATTCGCGACATCAAGACGGGCGACTCCCTGTGCTTCGCCTTCGTGGAGTTCACGGACCGCCGCCATTGCGAGGAAGCGTATTTCAAGATGAACAACG
>MBAC02003992.1:0-19703 GCA_001712635.2 Nothophytophthora sp. Chile5 | reverse complement strand
AGTAGCTGCTGGGCCACGCGATGGGGTTGTGCTCGGCTTTGGTGGGCAGCTGAGTCAGATCCGTGACCAGTTCCTCGCCGAAGAACGTCTCGAGCTTGAGCATGTCCGTGCTCTTGGTCACTTCCAGACGACGACGTCGACGCGCATCTGACGCTGGCTGCACCACGCCAGGCGTATACTCAGCGTCGCTGGAGGCTTCAGCACCCACTTCGGCACTGCTGCTGCCACTGGCAGTCACCGAGACGGTCGTGGCCACTGTAGGCGAGTCGTCCGGCGACAAGTACGCGCCTAGCGCCGGGTGATGCGCATTGAGCGTCAGCAACTCGTCGGTGCCCGTGGTCGGATCTTCCTGTAGCGGCAATGCATCGGCGTGGCCTGCGCCAGCCGCATAGAGCGCCGCAACGCTGCAAATCAACGCCCACTGCACCATATTCCGAAGTACAAGCCGAGAAAAATCGAGTCGAGATGCAGCGGAATCAATTGGAAATGCGGCCGAGTCGACGCGTTGAGCGCTCGAGTGCAAAGCCTGGCAATTCGCTGTTTGAGCCGGAGAGATGGAGAGATGGATGCCGCTTCGGACGTTCGAGCGAATCAGACGCCAGCCAGCTACCAAGCGCGGGAGCTCCTTGTCACCGGCCACGTTCTTGGATCCCAGGTGGCTCTTCCCGAGGTGGTTTTTACTGGCCTTCCCCTCCGATTCACATAGCGGGCGTATGGAGGGTGGCTGTTTTCTTGGTTTTGCTGTTTGGCCAAGGGAACGCGGGGCAGAGACAGATGGCGGGCGGATTAGCGGCGGATGGGCGCTCGGGCGCTTCAGCCGCAGGATAACAGGCACTTTGTATGGAGCTGCTCGCACTGTCTACTGCACATTTGACTAATTTCTGACTCGATTTGGTCAGTTCAGAACGAATCCTACCGGTATGCCGGTATTTGTCCAGGTCAACAATTGCTCGGAATCTGCGCCACACGCCCGCGATCTTCGTGCGCTAAAGCTGGAACTGGCGCCACCGTGCCGAGTGGATTTCCATCGAGATCCAGATCTCGACGCTAGAATATGTGGAAAGCACTTGCCATGCTCGAAGCGACGTGGCTGGCGAAGGAGACTTGTGAGGTGGGCCCACGACAGTAGTCGCATTCGACTAATATGCACATGACTTGGTCAAAGGAGCTGCGCGTGATGTGACTACGTGTAGTCAGCCGCGACTGGTAAAGAAGCAGCTTCAAGCTGACGAACCCAATCGCTGCCATGGGAAGGAGAACTTGCGCCAGTGCGACGGCCTCCACGCTGAGCCAGCGAAGGCCCAGCGATTCCAATGCAACCGTATGAGCTTCCTGCTGTCCGCCATAGCCCACTCGGAGTTGGGTGCCTCGATCCTGTCAACAATCTCCATTTCCACACTCCACGGATCGAACGCCGGGTATGAGCCGCAAAGCAGCTAGGATATCAGCAGCCGCTTCCCAATGGAACTCTAGCGTGACGGGATGGAGATGCCGATTCTGGATCATGCAGAGTAGACTTCTTGTTGATGTTTCGTTTCCAACGAGCCCACACTTCCAATCTCCATAACCAAGTGAGGTCCTTAAAACTTCGGAAGCACGCACAACCAGCTCTGCTACCCCAAAAAAGCTCAAGACGTGTCGTCCTCCCTCCACCCACATCCTCTCCAAAAGATCAAAGCGAATCGGCCAGTGTGGCCTTCCGCGACGTCATGAGCAACGCTCCAGGCTCGACGAGTTCTTGCAGACAGCGGCAGAGCTCCTTGGCCGTGGGGCGATCTCGCGGGTTGTAGCTCAGGCACATGCGCGCCAAATCCAGGATCGCTCGCGGACAGTCCGGGTGGAAGGCCGGAGTCGCGCGGTTCTCGCTCACGGCCAAAGCCAGCGTCGCGTTCGAAGACAACAGACTCTTGACCTGCTCGGCTTCGACAGAATCCGAGGCACTCACGAAGGAGGTCATCCCGGAAGCGGACCTCTCATCGGCGATCCCCAGCGCGTACGGCTTAGCGCACGTGTCCAGCTCGCACATGATGACGCCGAAGGAGTAGATGTCGGCCTTCTGGTCGTACCGTGCACCTTTAATGACTTCCGGTGCGATCCAGGCCGCCGTGCCGACCTCCGCAGTCTGTGGACCGCCGGAGGAGCCGCCCTGTTCGCCTCGTTGTCGCCGCTTCTTGCTGACTCCGAAATCGCTGATCTTCGCCACCCACTTGTTGCTCAATAACACGTTCTGCGCCTTGAGATCGCGATGCATAATGGGCTCCGCGAACGAATGCAGATACACCAGTGCGTCCGCAATATCCAACGCAACTGTGAGCTTGCTGTGCGTGTAGCCAAAGTCCTCGTCTGCGATCCAACTCCAGCCTCGACGTTGACTGTCCAGCTTCCGCTGCGTTTCGAGGAACTGCGCCAGGTCCCCGTTCGGCATGTACTCGAGCACGAGCGACAGATCGGCCAGCGACGACCACGCAACGCCACGGAAGGCCACGATCTTGGGGTGTTTCAGACTCGCGTACAGTCGGATTTCCCGTGTGAATCGCTGCAATTCACGCACGCTCTTGGCTTTCTCCGGCGCCACCTGCTTCACTACGACCTGCTCATGTGAAGACTTGAGCTTTGAGAGGTACACGACGCCTCCGGCCCCCTTCGCCAGCTGCTTCACCCGCTCCAGATCGCTCTGCGGGATGCGATACCGCTCAAAGTCCGGGTCGTTCCGCACGTCATCAGCCAGGGGAGCGGAGCTCGACTTCATGTCGTCCTCCTCGTCCTCGTCACCGCTCTCGTCGTTCGCACGTCTCGCCGCCCTCAGCTTCTCGAGATGTGAGGCCTTCGACCGGCGCTCGTCGATGACCTTCCGCTTGATCACGATGATCATCAACAAGAGGAAGACAGCCGATGCCAGCGACAGTAACAGCAGCAACAACGTCGCGAGAGAGGTGGACGATTTAGCGGACGCCTTTTCGTACTTCTCCTCGAACGCTTTGTCTACAAAGCCACAACGACAGGCAAACACGAAGCTTCATCAGTCTCTAACCGCTTTACAATACGAAGTAGTCTCCTCCAGTCACACAGACGGCCTCGTACCGGTCAACACACATATCGGATAAGAGTTGTTAGCGATTGTCACCGTTGCGCTTTGGGCGGAATCGGCACAACTATCGTCTGCGAGGGTCACGGCTGATACGTTGAAGGCGCCGAGCTGCTCCAGCACCGCCACGTCCGACTTGCTCACTTCGAACAACGTCACACTACTCCCATTCAAGAACCTGGTAATGGTGATATGCAGACATGGCAGTGTGTTAATGCGAGGAGCCTCCACCAGGTCTCACCACCAGATGCACTAGGTTCTGGAACCTACAGGGCGTTGAGGTTTGGCGGGAAGCGCACGCCTTGGATGGTCGTGATCTGATTGTCAGCGAAATCCCTGCGAAGGTGAGCAACAGTCACGTTAGAAGCCACACTAGTAGATTCAAGAGGTCGAGGCAGCCGACGTACATGGTGAAGGACCGTTGGCAGGCACTGAAGTTCGCGGGTCCGAGCGTGTCGATCGCGCTGTCGCGAGCAATCCTAAATGACGCAGACATTGCAGCGTGAGCCTACTACACCGTCGAGCCTGGCCTTTCAATCTTGTGACAACTCACAGCTCGAACAAATCCTCCGGCGGCGTGAAGTTGCCCCAGCCTGGAAGGTGCGTCGACGACAGGTCCCTAGTGCCAGTGGAAGGGGAATAAAACGGGGTCCAATGAGTTCCAGCCCTTGATGCCAAACAGGAAATGGTCTGCATACAGTTGACGCAGCGAGTCGGGGAAGACGGCGTCCTCCATCGTCGCCAGCTTGACGTTTCTTGCCACGAGCGCTTTTGGACCGCGTTTGGACTCCGCAGAGAAGTTCGTGATGGGGTTATCCGACACGTCTCTGCCAATGTTAAAACGCATGCAAAAGACAGCGGCAGGGCGACGCATTAACGAACTTGCTCCGCTCGCGCAACCCCAAGCATCCGTGTCGTAATAGCAGACACGTACAGCAGCTCCAGGTCTCCCCAGTCCGACGGGATCTCCAGCGTCGGCAGCAGGTTGCTGCTCAGATATCTGCAAGCCAAATAATTCAAGCAATCAATGAGTTTCGAAGCGGTAAACGGTCACGTCTGTACGTCGCGTACAATTCCTCTAGCGTGTCAGGGATCTGGACCGCATTGGCATCAGCCACGTGGTTCTGCGTGAGGTTCCTGTCCACAGCAACCGAAAATAACGGCAATCAGACACAAAATCCCTCGCTTTCCGTCTTTACGAGGGTCGTGGGTCTGCGCTGCTAGCTCCACTCCACGTACAAGAGCTGCAACGTCGTCGTGGACACGTCCGCCGCCTGAATTCCGAGTCCTGCGAGCGCTGTGGAGTCCGCTGCCTCCACTTGGGTGCAGACCTCGTCGGCCTCGCTGCTGGCTGAAGTCAGACGCCGATTCCGCCGTGCGGTGGTCGCTTTGGACGCCAAGCACAGCACGGAGCCACCGGAGGACGAAGAGGAGGACGCAGTGCAGTCTCCGTACAGCGTCGGAGCCGTCGGACACGCGTGCGGACAGGAGAGCGCCATGTCGATGGCCAGCAGGACGAGCGCTTTCTTCTGTGGCGATTTTCCGCTTCCTCCTGCTAATTTGGGCAGAGAATCACCATTTTGCCAACTTTGGGTTCTTTCGAAAGCAAGTCGTTTAAACCGTATCGTACAGCGCGGTAACGCTCGGGATGGTCATAATGTTGTATAAGACCGCTTAATGGATGGAAATGGGAGCCTCTTCTCTCTATGGCACGGCGCAATCCTCTCTTGAGGTGTCGTCTCTGCTACACGTCGGTGGATGTTCTTCGCCCGTCTTGCGCTTGTCGCCGAAGTTGCCGCAACGAGTAGTAGAGTTCCATGGCTGTGGGGCGGTCGGCGGCCTCGTCTTCCAGGCAACGCTGTGCAATCTGCTGGATCTCAGCGGGACAATCGTCCCGAAACGTAGGCTTGAGCAGTATCGCGCCTTCCACACTCTGTCGCCGCGACTCCTTGCGCGAAAACGGCCGTTTGCACCGGTCCAGCTCCGACATCACCACGCCGAAGGAGTAAATGTCCGATTTCTCATCGAACTCGCCGCTCGTCAGCACCTCCGGAGCGACCCACGCCCTGTCTTCGATAGATCTAGTGGCTGCATCCAACTGGTAGCCGAGTCCGTTCAGTTTGGGCGCCCAATTCGAGTCCAGCAACACGACCTCCGCCTTCAAGTGGCCGTGGATCACAGGCGGCGAGAAGCTCTGGAGGTACACCAGCGCCTCGGCGATCTGCAGCGCCAGCGAAAGTTTGCTGGGCGTATCGCCCGACGCCCCCATCCACGTGAACATGGAGCGCGCGCTCTTCCGAGTCGACTTCTTCTCCTTCAGGAAGAGTGCCAGGTTCCCGCGGGGCACGTACTCCACGATGGCAGATAACTCGGCGATGTTGGTCCACATAATCCCCAGGAAGGCCACCACGTGCGGATGATCCAGTTTTGCACACACGCGAATCTCGTCCATGAAGGCCAGCATTTGGTCCCGATCTTGACCTCGAGCGTGCATCGTCACCTTCTTCATCACCGCCTGCTTATCGCCAAAGTACACGAGCGACGTCATGGCAAACCCGCCGTGGGCCAGCGAGCGAACCTGCATGACGTCCGACGGGTCGATTCGCAGCGACGCCAGCTCCGGGTCGAAGCGGACGTCGTTAAGCAGTTCTTCCTCTTTCGCCAGCGACCAGTGTCTGGAAGCCGTGGCACCTGACAGCTCCTGTTTCTCCACATGCGTGTCAGTCTGTGCATGCTTGCCTTTCTTGGTCAAGTGGCCCACCAGGAGCGCCAGGAACCAGAGGCTTATCAAGGAGCTCACGGTCACACTCAGATACACCACCCCGATGTTGGCCTGCCACGCTGAGTTGGGCCAAAATCCAAAGAGGAAGCATACGAGTGAGAGAACAATCGGGTGTGAGACTCGCGATTCGTCGAGCGAAACCTACCGCTTTTGCTGCGGAAGTACGCCGTCCTGAATACGACATCTGCTCAAGCAGATTAAAAGACGTGAATCCAAGGTTAGCAATCTCCCTCAAAGCCCAGAGTGCACGCAATATGACACGAAGGCACAAACCAGACACGACGCAAATCTGCACATTGCTGATGGTTTCGGTGGTGGCTCCGCTTGTCGGACAGTCGGACTGCGCGAGGTCGTCCATCGTGAAGTTCGCGAGGTTGGCCAAGATGGTCAGGTCGGTCTCGCGAATCTCAAATTCCGTGATGTTGTTGTTGCTCAAGTCACTATACCGAAAACGAAGCGTTAGAACAGAGAATCGAATCGAAAGGGGAACAACGAGGAGAATCTACAGATAGGGGTGAAGACTCACAGTGAGGTAAGATTGCTCGGGAAAATGACCCCAACCACCGACGTCAGCTTGTTGAAGGACAAGTCACTGCATCAAATAGGGAACAACAGCTTCGTGAGTACACGCCGCCAGTGGAACCGACCCGATTAAGTAGATAATCCATGAGGATAGCACTCACATCGACATCAAGTCGGTCGCAAACGAGAGATTAGAACCCGACACGTCTGCGATGGAATTGTGGCTGACATTCCTGTAGAATCAGCACCAAAACGACAGCGTGAGTGAGTGCATTGACGTGTTCACATAATGAGCAGATTCCCAGCTCTCCCATCTCAGAGACGCACAGTGTCTGCAAGTCGCGGGGAGGTTCAAAATTCTCCCAATCCGATAAATTGTTGGTCGACAGGTCGCTGCAGCATCACGAACGAGCAGTGGAGTAATGGTTAGGAGCCGAGAACTTTAACCGACACACGAGACCCTTTGCAGGCCAAGGACTTACAGTGAGACGATGGTGGAGGGCAGCACAATGTCGTCAAACGACGAGAATTCGTTGGTGGGCGCGATGAGCGTCACTAAGTACGTCATGCTCCCATCCAGGTGCGACAGCGATGCGTTGCCGCAGTTCCTATTGAAGAGAAGCACAGGGAGATCTGTTAGCAAGAAGGAGCGCAGACAAGGAGCAAGCCCAAAGGAGCGGGCGCGGCGCTCAATAATTGTACAGGCGTACAGGGTCTGCAGCTCTTCGTGGGTTGCCGTGAATTTGATGGTTCCCAAATCGTTCGCCGAGACGTTCCTGTCCATCAGACAACAGACGCAGTCGGCACATCAGCGCTCCCTACGTCTCTGCGACTCCACCGACAGCTCGATCAAGTCGTGAGGCTTACAAGGTCTCCAGCGACGTCGTGACATTCGTCTCGATGTCGCTCCAGGACGTCAGGCCACGATTCGACCAGTCACTACAGAACAACCAGCAGCACGTTAGATAACCCGAAAGACGCCAAATTCACACTGCATGTGAGCCCTGCGAGCGAAGCTTTACAGCGTTTCATCGGTCGTCGCCTCGCTTGCCGCATCCACCGCCAGTTCCAGCACTTCTGGAGCTGCTCGCGCACGCAGCAGCTGCCCTTTTCCCTGTCGATGCTCGCTCACTTTTAGGTGGATTCTGGCGGCCTGCGCGGCCGGAAAGCTTGCAAAGAGCGTCAGCGCCACGGCGACTAGTCCCGCCGCTGTCGCTGGCGACGCCAATCGCCTGCGGAAGCCGCGCGCGCGCATCGCCCTGCTGCTCTTGACGCTGATTAATCGCTGCCGCTTTTTCTCGTTCTGGGGGACGGATTGCACCCATCTGAGCTGAGAGAAGCCGAGTACCCAACATATGGTACACTACATGATTGATTTTGGGTCGATAAATCGGGTTCCTCAGAATGCCAAGCAAGCCCAAAACTCGGCCATGCACATTTTGGGTGATTTGAACTTGATTGACAAGCAACCCAAAATCCTTTCGCCGTGGCGCCCAAAACGACGGCGCCTGACGTCCACTCCGCATTTCCGACAGGAGGACCCAGCTTTTCGACGTTTTGGACAGTTGAAGCAGTGAAGGGACGCACGCGCACCGAAATCCCGCCGCAGTCGTTCATTTCCCTTCCGCGCCTCCCCACCATGCGCGCAAAGGAGACGCTCCAGCTGCGGCACCAGCTCGCGTGCAGCGGACTGAGTATCCGCGCGGCCACGTACGACACGAAGCGCCACCACGTGCTCACGTACGACTCGCACCCGCTGCGACCGCACATGCTGCGGCTCTTCTCGCTGCGTCGCGAGATCAAGAGCGTCGATTTATTTGACAAGGCGGAGGAGGACAAACCCGATGCGGGTTCAGCCATGCAGACCGCAGAGAGTGCGAGCGCGGAGAAGAAGAAACTGTCGTATTGTCAGCAACAGATACAGCAGCAGATACAGCAGCAGAAGCAGAAGCAGAAGCAGAAGTCTGATTCCCGCACGGTCGTCACAAGCGTCACGCTGATATACGCGGCTAAGTTGGATGTGTATATTTGCGTGTATGCCAGCGCGATGGCCCCCACCCGCTCGACAGGACCGGTCGCGACCACGTATAGTGTGCTACTGGTTGAGCCGGCGTCGCTACGCAAACTCCTGCTGTACTCGGGGCCGACGACACATCGGCTCAAATGCTCACACTACGACCACTGGTCAGAGCGGCTGCTACTCGCCAGTCACCTGGAAACGGAGGATACCGGTGATAGCAGGATGAATGGCAGTACTCAGATGGAGACTCAGGAGAGGCTACTCGGTGGACAGAGAAACGTGGTGGAACTGCTCCACATCTCCAAGCGATTAGAAGACGGTGACGCTTCTTGGATCGCGTCCAACACACAGGAACAGCAGCAACAGAAGCCGCCGCAGAGAACGCTACTTTGTATTGAAAAGGTCCATGCTGTGCAACGCCACCCAGACTCGCTGGAGTTGATCTGCGGCTCCAGAGGACTGCGCGAGCTCTACGGAGCTGTGGGAGCGGCGTCGACAGAACAAAGCTCCGATAATGGGACAGCCGCGACTACTCTTACAAGCAGTGAAGGTATGCTCCTGGAGTGGCGACTGAATGAGCCAGATGATGGGAAATTCGTTCTGGTGAGACGTGTGGCGCTTCGAGAGGCGATCACGGCGATGACGCTTTCGCCGTGCGGAGATTGGCTGCTCGTTGGCCTCTGCAAAGGAGGACTCAAAGTCTGGAACGTCAGCGGCAGTCGCACCAACGGCTCGGCGCTGTTTACGATTGATACAGTGCCGTACGAGCCGACGGGAGATGATGATATAGCCACTGCGCAAGCGGAAATCCTCTCGTCCATTGAAATCAGTGCGGCTTCCGAGTCATCCCACTCCGATAGCGTGGGGTCAGCCACCAAGTCAGCGGAAGCCATGGTGATAACAGCTGAAAGAGACACTGGGGCCGTACGGCATTGGAGATTGACAGTCGAGGAAAGGGTGTTCCGGGGCGAAAGTGACGCTTCAGATACGCTGACACATCGGCTGCCGAGGCTCGAGCTCGTGGGGTCCTTCAAGACTGGTGAAGAAAGCAAGGCGAACAATGCAAAAAAGAGCACAAGACGTGGGAGAAAACGTGCGCTGGAGCCGACGTTGAAGACGCTGGTCATGTGTGTGAACGTCGATATGGGCAGCTGCATGGAGAACCTCCTGATCGTATTACGTGAGGACGTGATGCATGTGCTGAAAGTTCAGACTGTGCTTCACGTGATACATGAGTTCGCAGCCATCGAAGAAGTGTATTCGGTGCGAGCAATCACGCAGAGGGACGAGTCCAAGGTGCTTTGTCTGAGCGGATCAGCGGCAAGCAATCTTCGCGTTTTCCCTCTGGGCCATCGGACGGCAGGAACGAGCGGTGTGTCTCCTCCAGTGCAGCAGCTCTTCATTCCGCCCCATTCTCTGGGAACTTCTCACATCATTGCCGTGGAATCTGTCGTGAACGGCGGCAAGCAGACGCCATTTGTGGTGCTCGCTTGGAGTAACGGGATGGTAGATGTGTACGATATATCGCAGTGCAAGTGTGTAGTGACACTTCACGACGCCCAGCTTCGTGACCAGATCAGTGCCCTGTCGGCGATCACCCTTCAACGACCCAACGACAATGGCGGCACAGTCACTCATACCGAAGACGCCACAGGGAGTTCTCTTTTGCCGCCATCATGGGGAGGCTTGCTCAAGTGCCAACCGACCAAACTGACTGCCCGAACGAATAGTGACGGGGGGAGCGATGCCATCGGCCAGGCACGGCAGCTACTGGTCGTTGTTGGAACGGAGAGCGGGAAACTATTCGGCTGGAAGGTGGGAGGGCTTTGTGTTGATTCGTTCACTTGCCGTTCGATACATGACGCCAACGTGCGCGTCCAGGCAGCGCATTCAACCCACGTTATTCAGCTTGCACGGACTAACGTTGAACCTGGTCGAGAACGGGACATGCTAGTGTCAGTGGGTGCCGACGGTATCGTGAAGTTGTGGAGCGTGCCCTCGCTCACTATGGTTGGATTCGTCAGTAGCGCGACTGCAGGTCACGCGGGAGTCCCATCATGTATAGAAATCGTGAGGGGGCGAGTGAGAGGAGGAGAGGCAGAAAAACGAGAGGGCACGGCCGCATTTGTGAGCGTTGGGTACGAAGACGGTCGCTTAGCTGTGTGGCGCGTGGATGCAAGACGAATCGCCTTTCAAGAGCTTGAAGTCGGTGCGCGGCATGAACGGCGAGTCTCCAAGATTTGTGGTGTGTCTACTGATCAAGGATCAAGCGGGGAAACGGAGTTTCTGAGCTGTTCGTTGGACATGACGGTCATTCAATGGCAGATTCTGGGATCGGGCACAGTCCAAGAGAAGCGGTACTTTGATATCGGTGGCGCGGTGGTTGACATGGTGCTGGTAGAGGAGCAAGCAGTTGTCGCGTTGGCACATGAAGTGTGTATGTTCGCGTTTGCACCTCACAGCATTTGCGCTACCAAGTACGCAGCAATTGGAGGTGGTTCACTGATCGCCACCCAGCGTGAAAGTTCAACAGAATATCCTGACACACCGACAACGCGATCCATTGAGGATCCGACTGAAACGTTCCCGTCCTCACGGCAAACAGCCCGATCAGTTGATGAATACTTGACACTCCACGTGCCATCGATGCTTCCACAGCCGGAATCTGCTTCTGCTAGCAGTATTCCCGAGCAGAACAGCAGCGGATCCGTATTTGCGCTGAGTACAAATGATGACGATGATGGAGGATCTAGTCGGCGACATAAAGCTGCAGACGTGAAGCCTGGAAGCAATCAAGCGCATGCCACCTCGGATGACAACCAAACAAAAAGCAGACTGCCAAAGTTCACGCGACCTTCTATTGACGAGAAAGAATTGCGTGGGTACGTGGAAGAGTATATTTTTCGCCATGGGACAGACGGCACGGTGGCTGCTGGTCGTTTAACCGATCTTCTCGCGCTCAAGCCCGAGTTGCCGGCTGTGAAACGACGAGGATTCGCTCTGGCCAAGTGTCTACAGGAGCTGAAAGTACACACCAATACTCGAGTAGATGCCGGAGAAGCCAGTCGGATTCTGACCGCACTGTTCGCTGCCGCACCAGTTTCTCGTCCGGCGTTTGATGGAGCGACAGCGGCCCACTGCGGAAAGCAAAACCAGCTTCAAAACCGGCAGATTCGTATGCAAAAAGCGCACGAAAGAGAGCAAGCCCGACGCAAGTATGCCATTTCCTACAACATCCTCGGCGAGAAGTACATTCGGTGGGAGGAAGCCGAGGAAGAGCAGGTGCATGCCGTGCAGAGTCCAAGCCCGACCAGTTCAATCAGCCACCTGGTTGTGCGGACGCCAAAGAGTCCTCCCATGCGTGAGTTGACTGGTCCCGTTGCAGTAACTCAGTCTGATGAGTCCATATTCTCCTTCTCCAGATCGCTGCGGACAAAAGAGAGTGCTGATGCATCTGCCGCGGCTCCGATGACGGAGGAGGGGGAATACGAAATTTCCGGTTTCCAGGAGGATAGTGACATGGTCTCTCCCCGAGCGGCGTGGAAAGCGAATGACAGCGACGTCTTTTCCAAGGAACCTTCAAGTAAAGGTGACGATGGCGCCACCGCTGCCATTGGCATTACCCCAGTAGAAAGAAATGGCGAGGATCGAGGAAAACCGGCGAAGAAGATCAAGAAGGTTCGTCACCAGAAGGTGGCTGCAGATAGGCTCGTTGCAGCCACACGCGTCGACGACTATCTGTCTAAGAACGGACTGGTGTGCAACATGAAACTGTCACGCATGTTTCGAGAGTTCTGGTCGAAAGGCTACTGCTGGTGCGAACCTGCACCAAAGCTCCATGTGGTGTGGAAAGACCAGCAAGGTGTTGATGACCACGGTGGCGAACCACTGGATGAAAAGCATGGGCATGAAGAGAACCCGCGTGCCCATGGCCCAACATGCGAACTATGTCAGAAACGGCTTCATACTGTCGAGCTTCCACGTAGGGGATACGTACCTCATTTCTCGCGGAGGGCAACGCTTGCCATTATCCTCGAGGTGTACAGCAAACTGACAGCCTCCGCTCACATGCGCCTCTATAAGAAGAGTGCTTCCATGGCGGAGGGCGCATCAGAGCTCTCGATCTTCGGCGCTCTGTTCGAGGTGTTCAAGGCCACGTATGGCATGCGGCATGCTGTCGAAGCCAAGCTCAAGCTCTTCCTTGTGTCCATGTGCCATTTCCTGCGCGACCACGACGCCGTCGCGGTCTTTGGTGAACTATTGGGGCTTCACACGCCGGATGACGCGGCCGAACACGATCGCATCCCGAGTGATTTAGTGGCGTTGATCGTGTGCTGCTATTCGTGGCTATACTCACGCGAGATGGTTGTGCGTGGCAATGGCTTTCCGGGAATTCCACGTGGTGGCGAGCGCGGCAGGCACGTCAACGCTGTCATTACAGGAAGCGAAGCGCATCCGATGACGCACGGAAAGAGTCACTGGCAGTTTGTGCAACTGGGGAATGCATTGCTCTGTGCACAGGAGAACCTGCTCTACCCGCTGGTGAGTCCTGCTTTCCTGAGAAACGTGTTGTTTTTCATTGAAGAATATGCGCAGCGAAGACCAACTCAGCCGAAACGGATGGATGCGGAAGAATCCGATGGTGATATCGGCAGGGGTGACAACAGTCGGAACGGTGTTGGCACAGAAGTCCCTGTATTGTGGATCGAGTTGCACCGCTTCTTGAGGCTGTTGGTGGGGGAGTGGAAGCACCAGAACGCCGAGTTCCGTGCCGCGGAGCAACTTTTCTTCGCGCAGATACCGCCCGAGGTAGCTGCCGAGAGCGAATTGTTTGAGAAACTGCGGCTGTTACTCAGTTGCTTCGTGTTTTACGACCACGAGCGCGTGGGAGTCATGGCCATTAGTGACTTCGAGAGTCTCCTGATCAAGTTGCGCTACCTTTGGCCCAGCGAGCAGATGGCAGCCGATGAAGCTACCGGTGCCATCACGGCCAAGGACGTGTCCATCTCGTTTGAAAACGCCATCTTCGCGCTCCGAAAGCGCTTCGTCGATCTCGACTGTGACGGACAGCTCTGCTATTTGGATTTCTGGGCCATGCTCTACGTTGTTGGCATCAGGACGCGCACATTGATCAAATTTCGCGAGATGCCATCGTTCTGCAGAGACTACAAGCTGGAAATCCCCCCAGAACTCCGTGACCTGCTGCTCAAGTACATGCACACCTCCTGTATGCTCCTACTTCCAACAGGCCTTCAAGTTGGGGCAAGTTCGTTGGATCACAAAGCACAGCATCAACATCGTCGCCGCGTGGGTGGTCTACACGATGGCGTGTTCAACTTATCGAAAACGCTCGGCCAGTCTCTCTCCACTCGAGAATTGCTCGCTAATGGTGGCGATGCTGGACGACTCGGCTTGTTCCTGGACGGCGCTGCTCCTGCCATCCGACAGAGCGCTAGTGTGACTGCGTTGGAGCGATATCGTCCGCTAACGGTGGGCTCTGACTTGAGCGATGGCCGTACAGACGGGGCCTTGCGCCACGGAGGGCGAGAACCCAAAGTTATGGGCGTAAGGCCGACGGGACCCACGCCGAAGCCCATCGCGTCCCTGAGCGTATCGATGCTGGATCAATCCAGCCTGTCCTCGAATTGGGCCGAGACGAACAGGGTGGCTATTGCGGTCGGCAAGAGCAGTTTCCCGACAAGTGAAAGCGATGTCCGAGCAAGAGCGCTCGAAAGGAATGACCCCAATGGAGATGGACTCGCCATGACGTATGCCAGCATGTATATTCAATTCCCGCTGGTGCCCCCGAGCCGTAGACGCGTGGGTGCTGGTACACATGGTGAAGAAGTGCCATATCCGGCGACGCAGATTGTCGGGTATATTTCGCCAGACGCCTCCTCAGAGAGTGACGAGGACGAAGATGAATGGGACGATCCCCTTCGTCGAGCTCAATTGAGCAACAGTAAAACCACCATGGGGCAAGAGAAGGAAGGGCAACACGCGGAGGTGTCGCCAACGAGGCGACCACCTTTGACTCGGGTGCCTTCTTTGAGAAGCATTGTGTCAATGGAAGATGAGGCAGCATCCGTCGATCTAACTCCTCGATCATCGACCGCAGCTGCGGACCAACTGGAGTCTCCGCCTCGAGGTCCTTCCCTTGAAAAACTCGTCGCGATTCCCTCTGCCGACAAAGATATCTCGGTACCTCCAGCAAATGCAAAAACTGAAACACTCAGGCGACAGTCCTCGCGAGACGGTCGTCGCGTCGGATTCCAGCGGATCCGAGGTGACGAGACAGGCTCCCAGTCAGAAGATCCGATCTTGCTTTCTCCTTCATCGCGCCATGCGTCGATGCCTATTATTCCTGTTGTGATACCACGCGAGGCCACTCCTCCCGACACCAGAAGAGAAGATATCAGCAACGACGCCTCTGGCGATGATGGCTCAGACGACTCGAATGGCGACGAGGCACGCCACGACCAAGACGTGGAGTACCCTGGTGTGGCTGCGGAGTCCGTGTCGGATATGGGCAAGGGTGGAACGCAGGCAGCAGATAACGCGGCACTGGGCCTAACGGTGGAGAAGCCAGAGGTTCTAGCCACTTCGGGCCAGGAAGCGGCGGAGGACAACGACCACAACGACAATTCGGGAGGCAGTGGCATGCTAGAACAAGCTCCCATATCTCCTGCTATGGATGAAGACAATAAAAGCGGTCAAGCAGAGGTTGTGGCAACAACGCCAGCACCAATTGAAGACCCTGTCACAGTTGAAGAGCCGGCGGATGAGGTTGCTACCTCCGATTTATCGGAAGCCACAGAGGAGTCGCAGTATCCGTCGGCAACTCCATTGCCGGTCATGAAGGAAAGCAATCCTCTCGTGCATCACACATTCCGGTTCTCGCGACAGCCGGCCTTCCTCGACAGTGTCGCGGTGAATAACACTCCTTTCCGGTTGGCGATGTGGAATCCGAATGACGACACTGACAGCGACAGTGAGGACACTGATCGACAGGATGCATCGAAATGTGACCACGAGAAGAACGGGGAGGCGAGCAGAGACAGAGAGGAGGAGGTGGAGTCTAGAGACTCCATCTCAGGGAAAGAGAGCCCAACAAACGAAAGACACAGTTTTGATACTGTGCAAGCCATCACGGCGCCTCCCTCGAAGGCGTCCGTGACCAACAAGTCCTCAACAGGCCCAATTTTGAGACGAATTCCTTTGCAAAGCCACTTGAGAAGCACTCTCGAATCTCGGGTTTCTGGTCATATGGAGTTTGCTATAGACGAGGAGAATGACGTGAGTCTCAGCCCCGGCAGCTCCCCGCTCCCGAAGCCGGCGGGTCGCTTGCGATTAAATGAAGACGCGGAGCGCGCGCTGTACGGAGGGCGGGTCTTGAATGCGTTGGGTGAAGGCATTGCGTTCAGCGCTGAAGCGGAGGCCGCCATGCAGCAGAAGTGGCAGCAATTCTTCGACGAGTCGGAGTCCAACATGTTCTCGTCCTTGCGCCGCGTCCTGGAAAAGAAGCAGCTGGATCAACGCGAAGCCGAGGAGCGACAGGGCAAGCTCCGCAAGAAGTGGCAGGAGCAACGAGACCAGGATTTGCAACGTCTGCAGCAATCGCGACACAACAGCGCCATCATGCTGGCATCCGGATCCACAAGCTCTTCCGTTGTTGCTGCAAGTTTTCGCCTTCAGCGAATCCACCGAGAGAGCTGCTCTCAGCTCAACGAGGAGCTCCAGTATGGTGTGACGGTGCAGGGGGAGTGCAAGCAAGCGAAAGCAGCTCGACATTTCCACTTCCACTACTTTCCTGACGCCCATGGCTCCATTATAACGCTGAAGATGCACGTCTCACGTGGCGACGCCGAAGTATTCATGTCCACAGAGACCAAAGTGCCCTGCGCCACGGATTTCATGTGGCGGTCCGTCCAGAAATTAGCTCAAGAACCGAGCGACGCTCAGGAAGGACACAAGATCATGCTGTATCCGCACGATTTGCTTCGGGTTGTGACAGCTGCAGCAGCCAACGCTGCATCTTCGGAGCAAGTCGCTGCAGATCTCAAGGCCAATGCCAGCACAGCGTCGCTCCGGTCATTTTCTCAGGCGAAGCTGACAGGCGAGTCGTCTCCACGGGTCACTTTTTACCTGTCGGTCGTCGCGCTGGAGCCCGACACGACCTTCAAGTTGGCCATCATGACTTCGGGCCAGAAAATGCAACCCTCAAAAGCGATCCAGACCGTCGACTACCTCATCGATCGCTTCAACACACTGTCGCGGTCCTTCCAGGGCCCACCGACCGTCAACGTTGCACCCGTACCAAGCAATCCAGGGATGCCTCAGGCAGCTAGCGCCACTCGAAACCTGAGAAATCGTCGAACTCCTCTACTCGATGGCAGCGATGGTGAATCGACGAGCGATGTCAGCGATAATGCTGATGAATCTGCGGCTGCAGAGGAGAAGGTCGGGGAAGAGGGAAGGAAAAGACACACGTTCGCGCGTGGACAGCAGCAACCCGTAGATGAAGCCGGCACACAGGAGCTCAAGTCGTTCCAGCACCTCTTGGAGACACTGAGCGAGAAAAACGGCTTCGAGCCTCCCCGTTCCACGTCTTTCTTGCTCTCCGGCCCCAGCGAAGAGCACTTTGAGTTCGTCCGGGATGAAGAACTCCGACTACACGAGGCGCAGCAGCAGTTCTCTCCACCAAAGACTGTTGACGGCTCACACGCCGGTCGACAAGACGCCATCTCGGTGGTTACGGAGAGGCGACTTACACTGCAAGGCAAGCGTCAGAAGCTGCGTAGGGTGGTGACTGCGAGGCTGCAGAAGAAACTTGCACCGCTGCATCACCGCTCCCAGAGAGCCTCTGAAGGCGATGAGGTGTATCCGCCGGGAGAACCCCACGCTCTGGAGACGGATCCAAGCCCAAGAACCCTCACGAACCTTCGTGTGGCGAGATTTGCCCCGCGTCCAGTAGCCTACAGTCTCACGAGTCTCGAATCTCTTCCGCATGGACACCGTCAAGCTAAAAGCAGAACTGCGCTGTTCTTACAACCTCGTCCAAGACACAATGTGGCGCGATCGAACGAGTCGAAGCGCAAACCGGATGAAGAGGAGGCGATGAAGAAAACCTGATGGTGTGCGTTGCCATTGCGACTTCTACGAGAATGGTCGACCAACGCAAGGTGACATGTCTTCTTGTTGATTGGAAAAATAGCACAGGAAGGCGGTCGAAGCGACAAAACCCAAGCGACAGCAGCCTCTGCGGTGGAACTCACGCCGTGTACGTGGAAACCTCGAGCGCGTCGGCGATCTCAGAGTATTCCAGGTACGAGTCGTACATAATCGACGTGAAGCTGGCGTGGTTACGGACATACTCGAGATAGTCGGTGATTCGCGCGACGACGACGTTGTCTGCCATCACAACAGAACCCTTCAAACGCCAACAGCAACGTGGGAATGAGACGCCAACGCAACAGCCAGAGCTGCGACCAGCTGCAACAACGCACCGAACGCAGCAAACCGCTCTGCTCGATGATCTGCAGGTCGCTCTTGTAGCAATTCTTGTCGTGGTCGAGGAAGAAAACCTGCAGCAGAAGCGACAGCCAAAGCTCAGCTTTACTGACCCAAGCTTGCAAGCTGACGTGCTACGCGGAGCGGAAACGTACGTCGACGTGGTCAACGCCCAGCTCCTTGAGCTTGACGTGGTTGTCCTCGAACGTTCCGACGAAAATGGTCACGAGATCCGAGAGCCCGGCAAATTCCACCATCTGCAGCCAAACGTCAGCACAATCCGAGTATCGCAGGAGAAGCACGAGACCGACGAAGAAGATGGCGTTGTCCAAAATATAAAAGGCCCGTACCTTCGTGGCTGTTGCTGCGAAGTCAGGCGAGATTTCGAAGGAATACACGTGCACACTCGGTCCAGAGAGCTCGCGCATCTTGCCGGCGAAGCGGACGGCGCTGTAGCCGAAGAGTCCGCCAAGCTCTGCCAGAATCTGCACGTGGTCAGACGCCATAACGCGTCGTTAGAACGCTCGTCTTGATGCGAACGAGTGATGCAACGTCCGTTCAGTGCAAGCCTCACCTTGGGCTTGACCTTGGCGACCTCCTGGTCCACGAGCGCGCCCTTCACATCGCCCACGTTCATCATCCAGTGGTGGTCGTAGCCGAACGTGTCGATCGCGTCCAGCACCGACTGCGGGTCGTTCGCTGTCGCGTTTTCACGAACGAACGCCAGACATTTCTCTCCACTGCCCAGTCATGAACGCAGCAGGAACTCACAAGACCTCAGTACTGGCAGGCAAAGGACAGCAGGGGTGTCACGTTGGACGGCGTACATGATTTCCAGCTGGCCGGGCGGCGGCGGACCCGGCTTGGTCGTAGCAACACGGGGCGACATCTCGGGGTCTCTGCTTTGGGGGGAATCCGGTTTTGGGAATGCAACTCCCCGCCAAACTCCCCACCGATCGATGTCTTCCACCTTCAAGTGTGGACAGCCGTATGATACTTGAGAATCCAGTTTTGGGTCAGCTGGGGAGCTCATGATTGGGTGGAAGACAAGGGGGTCGCGTAATCACAAGGTCACTCTGATTGTTCCCAATGTTGACGAGCCAATAACCGGAAGGGCTCCGTGCTCAGGTGTCCTTCCTGCGCTTAACCGCCGCTACCGGCTCCTGTTGTTCCCCGACGTGGGGTCTCGAGGCAACCGTGGCCCTGGGGTGCTGGTGCAGCGGAGAATCGCGAATGAAGGCGACTGACTGTTGGGGGATCGATTTATTATACGCGAACTCGCTCAAACAGCGACTCATCTGGAGCCACTCCGACGCCAAAGCAGCCGACTAGTCGACTTGCTTCGGACCTTTCGCATGCTTCTAGACTGGCACTCACTCGAAAGTCTTCAGCAAGGTGCCAGTCCGCCTTAGACGTGGCGACGGACCGCCGAGCAAACCACAACCCAGAGATGGTGCAAGATTGAGAGGTGGATACTTGTCAGATGTGGTAGGTATCCCTCAAGCTCGACGATGTCGGAATGACTGTGATGGCATCTGAGAATGACGATCCATTCCGATAGAATGCATGTATGCACCCATCTGCGAGCTTCGGAGGATCGTATCCTTTCGAAAACGAGGAGCCAACGCAGGACCAAGTTCCAGCGTTGGCAGCCGTTGATTGGCTCGTAGATTCGCCTTGTGATGCGCACGGGGTGGCTGCGCTCAGCCATCTGCGGACTCGAAGTCGAAGCTCACTTTTGGTTTTGCCTTCTCCTCGCTCCCTCCAACCCCCGCCCGCCGCTT
>MBAC02003986.1:0-66308 GCA_001712635.2 Nothophytophthora sp. Chile5 | reverse complement strand
TGTGTTCGACCAGCGGTGTGTGGGCCAGGCCACCGAGTCGGAGGAGGTGACGAGCGACGTGCTGGGCCAATGCTTCCAGTGCGGGGAACCGTGCAACCACCACACGAACTGCAGCAACTTGATGTGTGGAGGTTTGATGTTGCAGTGTCCTCGGTGCTTGGCTAGTCTACTCGGCGCGTGCAGCGAAGCGTGTAAGCAAGAAGTCGCCCAGTCAAAGGCAATGACATCTCAGCAGCAGAGGCAGTACCGCAAGCAGCATGCTGACAAATGGATGCCGCCGGTTCCCAACGCACTGGCGAGGCACGTTGGCAATCGATCCGCCTCTCCACCTGAGCCTTACGCGCACATTCGGCAGTTCACAGCCTCCCGACGTCTGAGTAAAAGCATCGACGACTCGGAGTTGCAGAACGAATATGTGTACGGTCATAGTAGCGCGCTAGCTGATGATGCGCTGCTGTGTGAACTCCGCGAGGCCACAGTTCGTGACTGGCCCAAGGCCGAGCAGCTGATTGACGAGATGCAGGGCAAGTTCTTGAGCTTCCTGGTGCAGACGCTGCAGCCCAAACGCGTGCTGGAGATCGGTTGCTTCACGGGCTACTCCGCTCTGTGCCTCGTGAACGGTTTGCCCTCCGACGGATCGCTGGTGACGTGTGATATTGATGCCGAAACGATGCGGTTCGCGCAGAGTTTCTTCGACAAGAGCTCACACGTTGGCCAGATCGCCGCAGTCAACTGCGACGGACAGGAATACCTTAACTTGCTGGCTACCACGGAGAACCAGCAGCCGTTCGACATGATCTTCGTGGACGCTAACAAGCGCAAGTACCGAGCGTACTACGACACGATCCTCGACCACAACCTGCTGAGCGCCAGCGGGCTGTTGGCGTTCGACAACACGCTGTTCCGGGGGCGCGTGGCCGCATACGCTAGCGGACTCGCGAGCAATAAGGAGCGCATCGCGCGTGGTCTGGCTGAGTTTAACGAGCGCGTGGCGCTCGACCCTCGCTCGACGCAGGTGGTCATGCCGCTATGGGATGGCCTCACGCTCATCCGGCAAGTGTGAGGGACTGGCTGGAAGTTAGCGACCGCTGTGCTGCGAATTAGCCGACAGCTCCAACGCGATCCAGTCGAACACATCGACAGCAAGCGAGTAGATTGATGCCCTATGCGGTGCACTATACAGATAGAGAGAGAGAGAGAGCAGCGTAGATCGAGGAGAGCACCTCCATTCTCCTTGGTGCACAGCAATGGACTGGGTGATGTTGAAGTGACCCAGCGCGCCTTTATTTGGGTGGAACCGGTGGTATAAAACCCAATGCTGATCAAAACCTCGTTTTTGAATCTTTCAAAATCGTTCTTTTGGTTTGAGAGTGTGCACGCGGCGGTTTGGTCTCGCTGCAAAACCTCTTCGCATTTGTATCGATTCGAGGTTTTTCCCAGCGCGCTCTTCCCTCCGCTCATGTTTCTTTCTTGGCCGCTCGGCCACTTCGGTTCATTCCAGCGCGGGAATAAAACGCCGAAAGAATACAGCGCGTTCTAAACGCCGGAGCCTGGTTGAAGCCATGCCGCGCCCCGCCAGTCCGCTCTGGCAGCACTTCCACAAGGATGCGGCCAACAAGCGCGCCACCTGCAAGTACTGCCAGCACAACATGTGCGGCCTCGTCACGCGCATGCGCGCCCACCTGGCTCGCAAGTGCCCGGACTGTCCGTCCCACGTCAAGTCGGAGATGTTCGAGGTGGACCTGAACCGCAAGATGGATCTGGCCATGGCCACCCCCACCGGTAAGGCAATCCGTCCCCTCTTCCTCGCGTTCTTGGCTTGAACTAAGCGGCTATTTGCTCGTGGTAGTGGTTGCGAGCGCGTCGGGAGCGGTGCCGCATGGCGTGTTGAGTGTGAAGAAGCAGCGACGGGCGCGGGGGCTGCAGCCGCCGGCGCCGACGCCGTCGACGGCCTCGGTGATGGACGAGAAGAGCGACTTGGACAGCTACGTGGCGCGCGCCATCTTTGGTGCGGCATTGCCAGTGGGTACCATCGAGAACACGGCGTTCGTGAAGCTGCTGAAGCGGCTGAATCCAGGCTACGAGCCGCCCAGCGCGTTCACGCTGGCCACGTCGGCGCTGGATCTGGAGTACACGGAGGTGCAGCTGAAACTTCGGGCTGAGGTGCTGGACGCGACAGCCGTATGTCTCGGCGTAGAGTCGTGGGCGACCTCACTCAAGCGCTCGGTGGTGAGCTGCGTGATCAACACGCCTAGCCCCGGTGTGTTCGCCTTTGAGAGCACGGGTGAACTGCCGCATACGCCCGAGGTGCTGATCGAGAAGATCGAGAACATTATGACCCAGATCGGCACGGGAAAGGTGTCCGTAATCGTGACAGACACGAGCGACAGCATGAAGCAGGCCTCACTGGCGCTCGAGAGCAAGTATCCGGACATCACGTTCCTACCCAGCTGCGCACATGCCATGACCGCCATGATGACCGAGATGCTGGCGCAGCCAGTTATCGCCAACACGCTCAGCACGTGCAAGCAGCTGGCGCGTTTCTTCTCGGAAAACCACCTCGCGCGGGCAGCCATCGCTCGCGTTTCCGAGCAGATGCAGCCCATGGAGGCGGCTTTACCTATGGGAGACCCGGACGACTCGAGTCCAAGTGGACTGCTGGACTGTCTGTTCACCATCGAGCGCAATCGCCATTCGCTCGACATTCTGTTGGCGGAGGACGGCACGCTGACCGCCCTTAGTCCGCACGTAAAGGAGCGGATCATGAGTCTGGCATTCTGGGAGGAGATCTCGACGTACACGGGGCTCTTCGAACCGTTCTTGGAGGTCCTCAAGACATTCGAGTCTGATTACCCGCTGCTCTCGACCTTCTATCACCGGTTTACGCTGCTATGGGGCCATCTGGATAAGTATGGGAACCTCGCATCCAAGTTCCAGCAGATCATGTCGGAGCACTGGCAGGGCATCCAGCACCCGGCGATGTACACGGCGTATCTGCTGGACCCTCGCTTCCCACCGTCCAGTCTGTCGGCGGAGGCCACGAGCGAGGTGCTGGCGTATCTCAAGCGATCCGCAGACACCAACGCCTACGCCAGCATCGTCTCCGAGCTGACGCGGTTCACGGGGCGCGTGGGCATGTTCGCCGACGAGGCCATCTGGGAGTCGGCGCAGAAATGCAGCCCCATCCACTGGTGGAAAGGTTTCATCGGCAGCTCGTGCCCGAACCTGCAGGCCGTGGCACTGCGTACACTGTGCTTCCCAGCGTCCTCGGGGCTCTCCAAGAGCAAGCGCGACATGTTCGAGAAGATCCACGCCATGAACGCCAAGTTCATGACTGAGGAGCAGGCGAGCAAAGCCGCGGTGGTGTATTTAAACACGAACCTGTCCTCGAGCGTGGAAGACGGCGTGGCCAACGAAACGATCGTCTGATCGGGTTTACATTGCGAGAGATGGTGCCTTTTGCTCAAGGAATTCGACTGAGCAGACAACGAGTTCAAGCCGTGAACAGCATCCCCATCTCGTCTGAGGCAAAACATATATGCAGACACGTCAAGCAGCCGCACTCGGTAAACAGCAGCGTTGGTCTGGTTGTCGTTTCTATTTTTCTGTTATGTCTGTCGTGGGTAGAGATCGCCGAGATGTGAGCCAGCTCGACTTGTCAAGCAGAATGGTTCATGCTCGTGAAGCTCCATCGAAAAAGTCTTGCCGTCGCCTCCGTGTCTGGACTCCCTCCGGTTTCTCATGTGTGCGTTTCCAATCCTCGGCGGGCTTCGAGAACACGCGGACAACGTCGAGCTCCCCGCAGGACACGAACGCATTGCGATATACATGTATACACGAAAAAAGAAAAGAATCGCAAATTCAAAATGCAGAGAAAACAGCAACGCTCGCTCCTCAGCGTCTCCGCCTTCTCCAGGCCCACGCCACGTCATTCCAGGTCAGTGGCCGTCTCGCTTCATTGTTTCTCTCTCGCTCGCTCACCCGACCAACCAACCGACAGACCAACCAACGCAGCAGCCAGTCAGCCGAAGCCACGCTCTCCCCCGCCGCATGTTGCACTTCCATTGGCTCGAGGCACATCGCTACCAACACTCGAGAGCGAGCACCTTCTCGCCCCATCACGCATCATCGTCCGCCTCCCGCCTCCTCGACAATGCCGCACGCGTCGTCTAGCTGCTCTCGCTCACAGGCGCCGCACTCTTGCTGCGGCCTGATACCGCCGCCGGTTTCACGGGCGCAGCAGGCGGGTCCGACTTGACCACGTCCAGGAAATTGCGACCCCCCCACGCTCCAGCCTTGGGCAAAGATTCATCGGCACCCGCGGCGGCAGTGGCTGTCTCCGAGGTGCTCTCAGGCGCCTTGGACGCCACCTTCTTGCTAGCAACGGGCTTCTTGTCGTCCTTGCCAGCGGCGACGGTCTTGGCCGCGGCCTTCGGGGCCGGCTGTTTCTTCTTGGCGTCCGTAGCAGTCGGTGCTGGCGCCGGCGTGCCGTTGATCACGGCCGCAGCGTAGCCCACAACCTTCACTGGCGCAGCGCTTACTGCAGCTGGCGCAGGGGTTTTAGCAGCAGCGGTCGGCTTGGCAGCAGCGGCTGGTGTGGCAACAGCGGTAGGCTTGGCAGCATCCGTGGCCGCCGCAGTGCTCTCCGCCTTCTGCTTGCGCAGCTCGCGAGCCTCCTTCGTATAGTCCTCGCCGTACATCATGCTCTCGTAGTCAATGGAGCCCACCGAGTCGCTGCGGATCGGGCGGCCCTGGCGCATGGCATCGCGTGCCTGCTCGATACTGTACGTGCGCTGGTTGCGCAGCAAGTCGGGGTGCGCCACGGACGTGAGCGCCGCCGGGTGTGCATCGTAGTCCATCTTGCCCTCCGGCAGCATGCAGTCGTTGTCGTCCATGTTCTTCACGATCTCCATGATGTCCTCGTGAGCGTAACTGCGCGTGATCACCGTCAGCACTTCGCCCTTCTCCCCGGCGTTGGGGAGAGGCGGGAAGTTCGCAGCGTTCAGGATTGGCTGGCGTTCAGCCGGAGTCGAAGCTGCCACTGGTCGCTTGGCGTTGGCATTGCCGTTCGCCTGTTGCTGCTGCTGAGCCGCGGGCTTCGCGCCGCGCTTGTCTTTGCTCTTCCGGGAGCTGCCAGCTCCACGCTGCTCGAAGCTGCCGCTCTTCGCACGCGCGTCCTTCTGCTGATGCTGCTGCTGGTGCGCGGCAGGGCTGCTGTTCGCGCCGTTTGCCCGGTTCTGACGGAAGCCTTGGCCCCCACGGCCGCCATTTGCGCTGTGTCCTCCGCGCTGGTTGTTGCCGGCATATCGACTGTTCTCGCCGCCGTTGTTGTACTGGTGGTGCGGGTGCGCCTGGTGCTGCTGGTTGGCACGCGGGTTGACTGTGTTGTACTGCACGCCGTAGTTGTCGTAGTAGCCCATGTTGGCCGACGCATAGTAGCCACGGCCGCCGTAGGGCGTGCCCACAGCCGGCGCGATGACGTTCTCCGCGGGCTGCGCGGGGTAAAAGGACTTGAGCACGTTCTCCGATTTGAGACGCGCCTTGATCGGCGCGCCGTTGAAGCTCTTGCTACGCAGCGCCAATAGCGTGCTCACGGCCTCGGCCTCCGAGTTCATGGTGACGAACCACGTGTCGCCAACGTCGCTGCGCACGTTGACAACCTTGCCGCAGCCCTCGAAGATAGCCTCCACGTCCGCGGGCTGAGTGGCCGATGGGATCTCGCGCAGAATGATGGTGGTGCGCTCGGATTTGATGTTGGGTTTGATGGCGTCGTTCGTCGCGTTCAGCGAGCAGACCTATATGCAGCAAGATGCGGCGAATCACGTGGCCAGTCAGTACGAGGAGAGCACATGGATTGGCCAAGGAGCAGCGTAGAAGGCTGGCAACGCGCTCGCAACTCCGTAGGATAAGAGCGTTGCCTGGCTTGCCCGACTGGAGAGCATGATTAGATGGGACCACATACCGTGGAGCCGCGGATGGCCTCGATCAGCAGGTCCGTGTTGTCCGTCAGCTGCTTGATCTTGGAGAAGTTGATGATGATCTCCACCGGGACATACCTGCATGCACGAGCCAAGCCATTCGTCCATCCATGTGTCAGTATTGACTCCGCACTCTTGCAATCTCCCACACAACAAAGCAACCCATTCCCAGCGTACATTTGCGAGTTCATTTGCGACACGAGGTAGGCGTCATTGGTCAGATTGCCGGGCGAGAAGTAGAACTCCACCTGGCGCTTGATCGCCTCCTTCAGCTCCGCTCCCGCTGCTTTTTTGGGTGCAACAACATCGCAAAGGACAGCTGAGCAACCCACAAATGCGCTCGGCAAAGAGGAGGGAGAGAGGGAGCGGCCTGGTGGCCAGGGAACGCACCTGGAGCCTGCGCCTTGTCCTGCTGCGCAACCTGAGCACTCATGGTAAGGTCTGGATGCTGCGTCTTCTGTGTTGGAGTCCCCCGCGCCACTCGCGCTCGCTTGGCTTTGGCTGCCGCCGGTCTCTGTCTGTCTGCCAAGCAACGGTGTCGCTTTGTCTCCAGTCGCTGCTGTCGCCGTGGCGGTGAAATACCGGTATTTGACCAGGGTTTCGTGAAACTTATCGGAAACTTTCGGGGTGCGCTCACGAAATGACTGGTCGGCGGCCTGTCCGCTCGTCCAATCAAAACGGCATTTCGATCGATGCCAAAAAGCGGTATTGACGCACCGCTTTCTGTGACAACCTGACAGCAGAACCTCGTCGGAATTTGCAATTTGGCTCGACCATCTGACGCTCAATTTTTGCTTACGATACAAAATCTGGTGAGGAGTCAAAATAGGGTGAGGTTTTGCAAACAGTTCGACATGCGATCTGAATTTTGAATTCATTTACCGGTATTTCCGATGGGTGATCAGATTCGGTATTGTACCGGTAGAAACCGAGCCTGCACTGGATGACGCGCTGAGGTCGTATCGAATAAGATCATGTTTGTTTTTCGTCCTTGGGCTCATTGCGGGTGGGTGGGCGGCATCAGTGTATCGAACGGATGGCATTCGGTAGAACATGCATGTGAAATGGAGTTCGGAGGAGAGAAAGAAAACGGCAAACCCAGCCGTAGCGAACCCGCTACTGCAGACTGCCTCAAAGATCGGCCACAAGCTCCACGACCTTTGATGCCAGCACCACTTGGTCCTCGAACGGGATGACTCGGAACTCGGGCACGTGGACGAACAGCGCGCAGTGCTGCAGCGTAGACGCAGCAAACGAATGGCAGCGGAGCAATTATCTCGGTCAGAAACCGAGCAGCATCGTCTGGTCAAGGTGAGGAATCACAATCGGGCGTCAAGCGCACATACCTTGGGGCTGCCGTTGGCCGCCTGCTGCTTGACCCACACCAGCGACCGGTAATAGACATAGTTGCAGATGTAGCGACCCGGGTCCTCGGAGATGAGCACCTTCGGGTTCACCTTCTGCAGCGTTTCCAGCATCTCGTTCAAGGGGAGTGTGGTCGTGATTTCGTCGGGTTCGCCCTCGTGGATGGTCTCCTCCTTCGCAACGTAGCCGCGTTCGTCCGGGATGCGGAAGTCCGCGACGTTGTAGCCCACGTGCTCCAGTTTGAATGTCCGGGCCATGGCGCTAAGGCCAAAGTGCAGGAAGATACACGGGCGCCCTCTCTCCTGCAGCGATCAGCACCAGACTCCGTCTATCAGTCTTGTATTTCTAATACCAAGGAGGACACAGGCAGTCACCATCAATATGCAGGTGGCAAAGCAACCTCCGCATTGGCGCGCATCGCAGCCAGAGCTTCCACGGAGCCTGTCAAAGCAGCAGCAAAGCATAGCGAGAAGCCGTAAATACCCCTTCCGAGCAAGCTGGATGGTCCAACACACTAACAGAGCGTCAAGCCCCCATGACCCCGCGCGCCTCACCTTCGGCGGAGGTCTCGAGCACCTGGGCTTCGGTCACATTAGGGTGGTCGGCGAGCGCCTTGGCGAGGAAGGTCGTGGGGTTCTCCAGGATGTCGCCGAACTTGCCAAAGCCCGTCACGTACACGTCGCGCTTCTGCGGCGCCGCTGTCGCTGCGGCCGTGGCGTTCGTTGCTGTCGCCTCTTGCTGCGCACTCGCTACCATTGTTGTTCTGCGCCGTGGATTGCGAAGTGAGGGCTTGCATCAGAAGGACGGTCGGCGTCGGCGATGCCTCGAGGATGAGTGTCCGCTTCGAATGGAAATACCGGTAAACCGGTCGACGCGACCCATGCTGGCCGGTCATCAGAGCAAGCGCAATCTCAGCCGACCGGTCGGTCAGCTGTCGCCCAAAAGAATGGCTTGGCGAGTCGAAAGTTAATGCCACGCAGGAACAACCACTGCACACCTTGGTCGCTCTTTCCCAGCCACTACATGTTGTAGCGCTGCCAATCTCACTTCAACATGGCGCCATCAGATTAGTATAACGGTTGCTTACGCTTTCAGCAGCACAAACGGGCCCCGAGGGCTGTCCTCGATAAGGTTGACATCGCTGGCGCCCGCTCCTGTCGCTGCGGTGGAGTACGCAACGTTCGACTCGGTGGTGTTGTCGCCATCTTCTCCAGTCGAGTCTTCGTCTGCCTCGAGGAGCTCGGCGTCAGGCCTCAACACCGTGTCGTTGATCGCATCCAGGTCGATGTACAGACCGTCGGCCGCCAGCTTGATGTTGTCTACGAAGTGGTGGCCCACGAGCATATCGCAGGCATGGTACGTTTTCCTGGCGACCATCGTGTCGCTGATGACACTGTCGAGCCCCGTGAACAACACCACGAAGAAGTGCTCTCCTGAGAGCAGCTCGTCCGTCGAGATGTCATAGAGCGGCGAGTTCTCATCGATGATGTGCGTCACCGTGTTGCACAGCTGAACCATAGGCCACACGTTCCGGACCTACGAAGTACGCGAAATGCCATAAATGAGTCTGAAGTGAGTAAATGTAGTACGAACCAAAGCAGAGAGAGCTGCTGGGTTCGTGCGTACCAGCTGCAGTTCATGGGTCTCTCTTCGACCGAGGTGGCGATTCAGCACCACAACACTCATTCTGACAATTTGCACAGGCACCAAGACGCCAGTCACTACCAGGGCATATCCACGCATCGGCACTTGTCCATTCTCCTGCCTGCTCTTACCTGAACGATCCCTCGACAAGGACACCATATTGGCGGTTATTGGCAGCGCGAAACATGACAGCGCGCTGTCCGTGGTACGAGGTGTGGAGAAGCACATCGCTGTAGAGAAGCGTGGAGGACTTGGGTATGGAGAATTTCGCCCATGTCAAGCCTACGGGAAGGAAAGGAGAGCGGACCTGTCAGTTTGCAGACTGGTGAGTCGGCTCAACGTTGCGCATACGAACCCGTGAGCAGCGTGGCGAGCGTAATCCCAGCGAGCACCAGGAAGAATACGAAGAAGTTGACGACGTCGCTCTCAAGCTTGGGGCTCAGGGATCCATAGCCAACGGTGGAAATCGTTTGCGCGCAGAAGAAGAAGACCAGCTCATACTTGCCGGTAAATCCAACGTCGGTGTTTTGTTCCAAGGGGTCTTCCACCTGCTCACGTTAATACAAATGTCAGATTGACCTTCCTTCTCTCATCACGTGGCCCATTTATCAACGTACCGAAACGGAGATCACCAGGGCGATAACTGCGATAACGGCGACGTAAACAGCGAGAAGCGAAGAGAGTAGGCACGGCCAAGATGCTCCCAAAGCGCCATAGTAAACGCCGTTTGATAGCAGACTGCGCGGATGGTTCCTGATACGCACGGTTCGCTGCAGTAGACTCATGGGCCGCGCATCGTGGCCACCATTCAAATCGTGACTGTGGTGTCGATAAGAGGGACGCTGGTAGAGAGACATATTTCCTCTCCCTCGTTGGTCGAATGGGATACGTCTGGGAAGCGCCAGATCTCGCCTTGCCTTGTCTGAGCCTGAAATCGTGCCCTCACTCTCCCAGCTCTCATTGACTCTCGTCACTCGTGTTTCCTCGTCATAGTCGTCTGTCTCCACAACACTCCCGTTGGTCAATCTGTGCCGTAATGTGGCTTGTGCTTCACCACTAATCTGTTCGCGCTGCTTGAAGCTCTCGCCTCGCTCACTCTCAAATCCCTCGTGTGTACGAAACGACATCGTTGGGATTCCCACGTGTTCTTCTTCGGGTGGTGTGCTTATGGTACCCACGTCGATCGGGTAACTATCTCCACCGTTGATAGGAGACGGCACCACAAGTGATATGTTCGCGAGATCAAGCGTGACGAACTTGTGACTGGCATCCCACTGGAGCATCGGCAAGAAATTGGCTCCCCATTGCATCGCCTCGTGGTCGTACTGTCGCTTCTTGTGCACCATGTCGTGGAGATTTTCGTCCAGACCGGAGGCGATGAAGACCAAGAGGAAGTCCGAACGTGTGATTTCCTCGGACGATTGTCCGAAAAACGGGCTGCTCACATCGATATCATGGACGAGTTCTGCCTCCAATCTGTAAGGCGCCAAATGTCAAGAGTCAGTGGCGCCTTCAAATGTTCACAAGATAAAAACACACAAACAGCAATAAGCAAGAGACCGCACCTCAACGAAATAAATCGCGCCGTTTCCAGCTTCAAGTCGTAGTAGCACAGCTTTTTCTCCCCATTCCGTCCGGTCTAAAATCCGACAGCAACACACGTAGTGTTCGGGGAGTTACAGCATTTAGTGCAGCCAAGCTGAGAGCATTGCGCCAGCAGAATACACGGCGTAATCGTACCTCCACTCGCATGAGAATGAGTTTAAAGCTCACATCGAGGATGTCTCCCCTGTCCGCAAACTCGCGACGCGTCCCGTTGGCTGCTCGAAATCGCATCTGGAGGCCTTCGCTTTCTCCTTGCGACACTGTAAATACCTGGCTCAAGACGGAAAATGCGTTAGTCGAGTTGCATGATTGGTATTCCACTGTGCTACTGTGGTGTTTCTCCGCCTTACGTCGCTGAAAATCATATTTGGATGAGGACGCGCGAACTTGACGAACGCGATGCCAGTCATGAAGGACGTGAGAAGCATCGACACGAACGACTCCACCACAGCGATCCAATTGGCGCACGAGTTGGCTGGGTAGAGACTTCCAAATCCTGTCAATCAACGGAGGCCATTGATTAGCTGAGGAGGTCCAGTCGTGCTCATCTGTTGAGATAGGCCAAGCAACGATCTCACCAATTGTCGACAGCGTCTGCAAGCTCAAGTTGAAGAAATCCCTCGCGTTCGTTGGGTAATCCTTGTTGACACTACAAGGAAGGCGCATGAGCAACACAGGGTAGGTAGGATAGCGCCCATGCAAGTGGCAAGCAATCGAGTAAGCAACGCTCGTACCCATCGCACGCAGCGAATAATAGCGCGAAAAGTCCAACGGCAGCGACGTAGGAGCCGATAAACACGCTCAACAGCGGGATCCAGCCCAGCACGATCAGATGATACAACTGACCTTTCCAAACCAAGTCCGAGCAGGCGGAAAACGATCAGTATACAGCTAGCAGAAGGAACATTTTCCCGTTGAGTATGGCAGAGGCTGAGTGCACGCAGTGGTAGACGGCAGTCGTCTCCCAGTCATACCTGGGAACCCGAAGATCGACCACTGCTTGCATTTAACCACTGGCAGGTCGATGCGCAGCAGCCGCTCGCTGGACTGAGCCGCTTCGGCGTCAATCGTCGTGCCCTGCCAGACGTCCAGATCGCAGATCCCGTTGCTCCTGCGGCGTGCCACGCATGAGCAGGACGATCCCTCGGGGCGCTGCGAGCGCTGCGGGCTCCGGTCCGGCGCGTTGCGCTTCTTGGACGGCGCTGTCATGTGCACGGAATGACATTCATGGACTGGTGAGGAGTCTGAGGAGGGCCAACCGCCGCAAGTTGAGCCACCGACTCACTCGTCTGGCAAGTTGCCCGACAACAGTTGGATGTATACTGTATAGCACACAATATACGGTATACCAAGTCGAGCACCGGTCTGACAAAGTTCAACTTGAAGGGTTGGGCTGAGGAAGTGACGGGAAACAAAACGATATCAATCGGACACCCACTTTTGAAAAGCAACCCGTCAAGGGACGAACCGCAGCCTTCAAAAGAGATTGAACACAAAGGACTCCAAATTATAAATAGCGGCGACCAAATAAAGTTCCACAAAACCATTCACACATCAAGAGCCAGAAAAAAAGGTCCACTGCATATCGCTTTGTGGATGCAAAAGCGCAATCGTTGTGAATCTGCGGTGGCTACGCTCGCACATTCTATGGCATGATGGCCCTGCGCGCCTTGGCCACAACGGGGACGATATAGCCGGACACACCCAGCGTCACCGGATAGAAGGCCGAGGAGAACACGACAGCCGCGGCGTACGAGCCGAGCGCCGTGCCCACCTCCTCCACGCCCAACGAAGCCAGCAGCGGCATGACGTCCACGCCCTGCTTGATGAGCAAGTACAGACCACAGACCACACTGACGCCCGCGAGACGCGACCCCATCATGTATGCGGCGCCGTAGTTGTCCACTACCTCCTTGGCCTTGGCCATGGTCTTGGAGGCGAGCGATGAGGTCGTCGAGGGGACAGAAGTGCCAGGCCGACTGCAGAGTGATTCCCGAGACATCACAGTCAGAAAGATACGGCAGGATGGCAACATACAAATGATGCGGCAAGTAGAGGTGCAACGTACTTTGGAAGGGCGCCTGCCAAGTCGGAGAGTCGCACGTGGGAGAACACGGGGAAGACTTTGGCGACGGCTGCAGACACGGCCAAATCCAAAGGGAGACGGAAGCGCCGGAACGGGCGGCTCGCGGCAAAGGCCAAAGCAAATTCGGGCGAGAACTCGATGCCTACAATGAACACCAGTCGAATTAGAACTCGTCCAAACTATTTCACGGCATGACAAGCAAGGCCAGGTCGATGCGACCCACCTGAGATCGACAGCGCGCCATACATGGCCCCGATGCTGCCAATGTCCGACGCGAACAGGACCGCGATAGTCTCGCCTGGGTATTTTTTTATGGAGTCGTTCAGCTTGCCGACCACGCGGTCCAAGAAGCCCACGCTCTTGCTGTCTTCCTCTTGGGGAGGTTCCTCTGGCGCAGCAGTCGCAAACGGTCGGATCGGCGCACCGTTGCCGGGATGCAGCCCAATGCGGCAGCGGGAGAACGTCTGCGCCCACGCGCCATCCTCCCACCGGAGCCGATGCTGCTGCAGCCGTCCATTCCGCAGTGACAGCCCGCGGCGTCCGCTCAGCCCGAGCAGTCTCATTGTTGGCACCGTCATCGCCATGCTTTTCTGGATGGGGAGATCTCCCCTTCCTCCTTTGCCTTTCCCGCGTGCGTGTCACCGGGTTGGAGAAATGTGCCTTGAATCAGGACAGAAAAGCCTAGCTTTAGGTTTTCCACCCTACATTCGGAGCAGATACCTTGCCCAAACACCGTCGAGATGACACTGCCACCTTATTCCAGGACAAAGAGTAGTACTGCAAAGCAAAAAAAGAAAGCGACATGGCGTCGTGACGGCGGGAACGGCGATTACTTATTTGGTCCCCATTCCCTCTGGAAGAAGCGAGGAGGTCATAACCTCATTGACGTGCAAGCGTCTGCATAAAGAGGGACTCAGTGGGAACAAGCGGCCAGTCTCAGTAGTCATGGCCGACGCGGGGCAAGCGGAGGCGTCGCACTCGAGCCCTGGGGTCGAGTTATTCGGCGGCCGCGGCGCCGACACGGCTTCCAGCAGCAATAGCAACGGCAACGGCAACGGCAGCAGGTTGCCGGACGCCGAGTCGCGACGCCAGTTGCCGCCGCGCGGCGCCACCAGCCGCTCGCAGCGGTCCGCACGGAGCGACAATGTGTCGTTCCTTGGATCCACGCCCATCGAAGAGTTCGTGGCCAAGTACCAGGTGGTCAAGATCTCGTGGCGCGGCAAGTACGAACGCATTTTCGCCTTGGCGCCCACGCGCTTCTGCACCATCGACCCGCGTGACTTCGAGGTGACCAACACGTGGCCGCTCAACGCACTCCTTAGTATCAGTCTGGACCCGTCCGACCAGCAGGTACCGTACGCTTCGGTGTGGGCGTCACTTGACTTGAACTGCTGCTTGTCGTCATCGCCGCGCTGATGTGTAATTTGTGGATGTTGGGCCATGTGTTAGGGCTTCACGTTGACTCTGAAAGGCACGAAGAAGGAGGAGCAGTTGAAGTTGCGCTGCCGCTTTCGTTCGCGTCTGCTGTCGGATCTATATCGGTTGAAGGACCAGTTCCAGCAGCGGAATTCGCGACCGGAGGCTCGGTTTTCGTGTGTGAAATGGTCGCGAAAGGGTGTCGAACTGAGTTGTGCTTTGGAAGTTGGCATGGACGGCGTAACCTGCACGCAGCCCGATGGATCCATCCGCTCCAAGTATCTGTATACGGAGATGGAGCATCTAACGCTCCTGTCGGACTCGAAGAATGGATTCGCAATCGGGTATACGGGACGCAGCCGCCTGTTCTTCAGCGATCAACGTGGCCAGATCCACCACCGGATTCAAACAGCCGCAGAGGCGATTGGCTGCTTGATTAAGGCCCGGAGTAACGTGACGGCAGAGATGATTCAAACGGAGCGCGCTCAATATGGACTAGACCACGGGGAACCGTTCGTGCAGTTCAATGTGCGGAAGATCACGCCCAAGTACGACCACCCGATTGACCGCACGCTTTCGCTGCAAGAAAAGGTGCTGGTCGAATTGGATGGAGAAGCGAAAGTGGTCGCGTGTTACAATTACTCGGACATTTACGTTCTCGTGCGTCAGCCGACAAGCGGCGAGCAATTTGAAATCCAATTTGGCAATGGCCAAGTGCGGAAATACGTATCGAATGACCGCGACGGAGTACTGAGCGCGATTTACGACATCTGCGTGACCTGCGAAGAGAACGCGGAGCTGTTCATCAGCTGCGTCGTGAACCAGCGGGGCCTGCGCCTCTTGCCATTCTTTGCCGTGGAGGACACGACCGAGACACTCTCGTTCTTCAACGACTCGTCGATTGGGAGCTGGTATCTGCAGCGCATGGCGTCAGTTGGAAAGTTCGGCAGTTCTCTGAAAATCGGAGACAAAGGGTATGTATGGCGCTGCAGTTGACATTGATGCATTGCTTTGCCTTTTGTGGTCTGACATTGTCTTTTACCTGTTTCTTTACCCTGCAGTTTCGTCGAAATCGTGGCTGAGTTCAACTCGAACGTTCCTGCAAGTGGTATTCCGTACAACACCAAGCACACGATCATTGGGGAAGCTTTGCGGCCAATTTGTGCCCAGCTTTACTACGTCGCAAAGACCAACCCTGTGGCAACCCGCTCTGCAGTGACGCTGCTCCAGGCGCTTTTCCGTATTGCGTCGTCGTACTATGGTTTTCGTGAGATCGGACAGGCTGCCCAAATTTCCGAGACGATCACAAACTTGTTGGTCAATGGCGAGGAGTTCGCGGTGTTTTGGACAACGTTGCTGCTAAGGCGACTAACGGCGCATGCAATCGCCAATTCGACGAGTACGCTGGGAGGATGGACCCTTGCTTTATCGCAAAGATGCGTGCTTTTACGAAGTTTTACTAATCGTGTGCGATTTGTTTTCGCTTGCTTTTGTAGCTTTGGACAAGACGTCCGTAAAGTTTTGCGAAGAGGTGGAGACTTACAACAAGAAAGTGTTCTTTGGGAACACGTACTTGGTGAAGTCTCTCATCGTTCACTTGGAAGAAATTGACGTGGTGCCTGGCAACAAGAAACACTCGAGCGGTCGACACCAAGCTGGTCCGCTGGTGATTATGGGTTTGCTGCAAACCCTTGAAGGCTGCCTTTGCTCGCGCGTCTCGACGACTGGACCGGCAGAGTTTCTGAACCTTGTTGAAGAAGTGGCAAAGTTCTACAGCACGCTGCTCAAGGTTCTCTTTCAATCCCGCTGTGCAACCACCGTCGAGGCCTGTAAGTTCTTCCTGCTTATGTTTATAGCATCTGCATTTATCGGGAGGTAGTAGACATGCTGACAACTGTGCGTGCTGTGTCTAGGTACGCTGCTACTGAAAACAACGCTAGAGGAATGTGATCCAGTTGTGGCGTCTAGCATTCGAGATGCAGCCTTGACGGAAGGCATTGTTCTCCGCCATTTCTACCAGAGCCTGTTTGACGAATCCTTCGACCAGCGATGTGTGAGCCGATACCTTGTGTCTCTTTGGATGAGTCATCACGACGGATCGAAGCAATTGCTATCGCGGATGATCCCGTCGGGATTCTTTCATCTTCTGAAGGAACCGCCTGGAACTCCGGCACAAATTGAAGAACTCGACCGATTAGAGCGCGAATCGATGGAAGTGGAGCGTCAAGAGCACCCGGAGGAGTTCAATGATGACGACGGATCCCTGTCTTTTGCAAGTGACTCGACGCTTCGCGGTGGATCGGCTGGTTGGCGATCGGGAGGAGAAGTTAGCAGTCCTGCCGACTCAGATATGTCTGTCGAGATGCTGTCGCGGAAAACGGTGTCTCTTGGGACGATTGGCGCAAATGATGACCAGCTTGCTGGGCTCCAGTCGGAATCTCGGCGCATGTCGGTGTCAAATTTGCCGATTTCTGAGGTGCGTTCATCCTTTTCTGGCGAACGGTCGTCACTAACGTGGATTAGTGCCACCGTACGGGATTCGTTTGAAACCCCAATCGAGAACGAGCAGTCCAAGGCCCGAATGCTGCGAAAACTGAAGAGTTCGGTGGATGGGAATCCCACGAAATTGAAGGCCAAAAGTGATCACAGTCGTGAATCCCAGTCGCGTGGCTCCGACTCAAAAGAAGCGCCGCCTCGCGTCCGAAAGAGAGATGTCGCTATTAGCTTTTTTTCGAGTGCACTGTCCGGCGGGAAGAAATCACACCCGAATCGCGCGCACAAGACTTCAAAAGGGAGGCATTTCCCCTTGGCGCGGTCCAATCGCACCCAAGAAAACTTTCGCCTGCTCTTCCATATGCTCAGTCGAGACCACGAGAGTATCGATATGATTTGGAACAAGGGCACTCGTGACGAGCTGCGACGCGCTCTTTCCGTGGAAATCAAGCGGTTCTCCCGGTTCCAAATCAGTCGTGGGAGTATGAAAGCTCGCTGGAATTACGAAGATTTCGGGTTGTCGTACGCAAGCCTCGCCAATGAAGTGGTCATTGGCGGCTGTTACGTCCGAATATTGGCGCACCTTCGGAGCAAAATGTCCTTCTTTGGGACGGTAGCAGAAGAGGATGAATTCGTGGCATTGACACCAGAGCAGGTGCCTATTCGGAACCCGGGCGCGGTGCTGTCGGCTCTCTATGTACGCATACTGCGGGAGAATATCCACGCCGAATATCGCGATGACTTGGAAACGTCGATCTTGTGTATCAAGAGCATGGGCATTGTGGCGGCAGCTCATGCTGGCTTCGTGAATGCGGTGGACTTTGACGAAATTTGCCACTTGGGGACGTTGATGGGGGAGACGGTGCATGCTGCAATGCTGGAGAACTTCTTGCACACTGTACGGGCGCTTTGCCTGCACCCAGGAAATGCAAGACGGGTGCTCGGGAGCGAACAAAATCTGGAACTTGTCGTCCAACTGCTTCAGCTGGCGCATTCGACGAGTCGTGGGGCCGAGAACGCTGTTGAATCAAGAAAACTCTGGCTTTTGGAGACCGATGAAGGCGATCAGCTTGGACCGTTCAGCGTGAACGAGCTGAAACAGAAGCGGGATGAGGGACACACTGACATGAGCACATTCTGTGTGAAACGGCAAGAGGACGTTGCATGTGAACCGTCGTTGATGCAGTCCAAAGTGATGGAGATTGCCCAACTGCGGTGGGAGATTGGGATTCTGGGGGACCTACATCCACTTCAAGCCGCCCATGACGCGATTAGCATCCTCCTCTCGGTGGCACGCAGCAATTCTCTGTTGGAGAGCAACAGCACGCACGATGCGAGTGGTAACCCTCTGTCGGCTGTATTTCCACCACCACGAGGGAAAACAACGCTGTGGGGATACGTGCGGAGAATTCTCCCTGTTCTGACGCGATGCAACCACCCCAAACTCTGCGAGAAGGTCGCGACTCTGCTTGAGTTCCTTTACACTGACAACCAGCCACTTGGCCACTCTCCGGAAGAAGATTTCACCAACCGGGCATCTCTGGAAGGGTGGGGCCTCTTCTATCTGGCGTTTGTTGGTGAAACATCCGAGTTCAAACCTATCGCAGGGCTTTTGAAGGCCACACATCGCCTCCAGGCTGGCTTGGACGGAGTCAGCGCACTGACAGACATTCTACCGGAAGATATGATCAACTTGCTGGATACCTCGTCGCCCACCGCATTCTCGAAGGTGTTTTGCGAAGGCATGCACTCGCCTCAAGTGATCTGGAGTGCTGGAATGCGGATGCATCTCCACACCCAGTGTGTGGCCCACTTGCAAGACTACGTTGAAGCTCTGGAAGAGGATGTGTCACGAGAATGGCGCTATTGCCCGATGGCACCGGTTGCATTCACGGAACTGTCGGAGGAGTTGTGGTGCGGAGGCGTGTATTTGGGCCAGTTTTGTGAGCACCAAGACTTCGTGATTTCGGATCCGCTGAGTTTCATGCAGAAACTGACGACTGTATGGCGTGAAGAAGCGAATCGCCAAGAGACTTCTGTTGATATTGCTCAAGCGCGGGGTATTTTGGAGCTCAACGATACGGCGACGCAAAATCTCCACGCCACCATTCGAGCGAGCTTCAAGGAGAAGGCAAGGGCATTGCAAGATGAGATTTCAGCCGCCGAGTACAGCGCAAGGTATGTGCCATGCTTTATCTATTGCCTTGGTGAGAGCGCTAATCGATTATTCTGTGTTTGTTCAGGCTGGCAGAGCTGAACGACGCTTACAAAGTGCTGACGTGTCCACGCCCCACATTGCTGAGTGCTGGTCATGACCCGGTGAATCTGCTGCTCGTGCTTCACTCGCTTGTCATCATGTGCAACCGCTATCCAGAGAAGCTGAATGGCTACGAGTTTGACAGCTACGACCTCCTGCTGCCGTTGTTGGCAGCGCATTGCTCGGCCGAGGGAGTTCCCCCTGAGGGAACGACGAAACAGCAGGCCATGGAGATCTCGCTTTGCTCAGCTGAGCTCATTTACAGCACGTGCGCTGTCTCGATGACCAACGGCGACTTGCTGTTGGATGGACGGGACCTGGGCACCCTGGAGAAGGTCGTCAATTTCTGCATCGATTCCATTACGGCCGATGAATTGGCGGATCACACGCAGTTGCTCGAAGTGTGCTTCTTTGTGCTTCAAACGATCACGGGGTTGATGGCGTCACCTCGTGGACGAGATTGGATGGCGCAGTCCACGACGCTGCTCGTGGATATGGTTCGTATCTTGTGGCTGTGGAATCACTCCGACAAGAAATCCTTTTTCCTGTCGAAGATCACCCAGCAGGTTCTTGAAGGTATTTCGAGGATGGCGCTGCTCGAGAAAAACCAAGAACTCCTGGTTCAACGAGGCGTGCTGTGGCAATTGTTCTTGCAGTTTTCGACGTATGACGTGGCGCTGGATGACGTCACGGTCCGTTCTCGTCTGCAGAATAGCATCGGATCCGTGGACGATGGCTTCGCAGACCTGACTGTGGAGGTGGAAAACCTGCTTGCTATCATGGCCGTTCGTGCTCTCTG
This sequence comes from Nothophytophthora sp. Chile5, assembly GCA_001712635.2. Lineage (NCBI taxonomy): Eukaryota > Oomycota > Peronosporomycetes > Peronosporales > Peronosporaceae > Nothophytophthora > Nothophytophthora sp. Chile5. Next base: position 46,665 of record MBAC02003986.1, on the reverse strand, counting down.
TCGACTGGGAGGCTACTTTGCGGAAGGAAGCGAGCTGGAATCCCCGCCAAATTCGCTGGTGAAACGTGTGGTGGACTCACTGATGACCCCGAATCTGGCCGAGCTACTGCTGCTGAGCAGCCACCACGAGTTTTTGAAAATCTTCCATGGAGAATGCGAGTCCTACACGCTGTTTTGGAATAGGAAGATGCGCCAGGAGCTCCTCGCGTTCCTATCACCGAGAGCTAGCGTCGCACCTGTGGTGACAACGGTTGAGCCCTACACTGAAGCCATCCAGTTCCGGTTTGAATACCTGGCCGAGTTGTTCTACGTCGGTGGTCTCTATGTCGAGATGCTGATGGGAAGTCTCCTCGTCATCGAGCAAAGTCTGGTTCCAATCCCTGTGCCGGAGCTGGGACTGACTGGGAAGTTCTTCCGCGAATTGTTTTCGTTTATCGACAGTGGGGAGCTCGTCTGTCCGCAGTACATCGACGCAGATGGAAATCCTCAGAATCTTCCGCCGTACGCTGGGTGGAGAGTTGACAAAGAGCAACTAACGACGATGGACCGAGTGACAGCGCTGAACTGCTTGTCAATCACGACCACGGTGGCCCCCAAGTTGGTGGAGAAACATATTATTACGGACAACAGCGCGATGAAAATGGTGTTGCGTCTTCTCTTCCCGCCAGATAACGAGGTGCATCAAAGCGAAGACGCCGAGCAAAGTTTGGTTTTGACTCCGCAGCTCTACAGACCGTGTCGACTGCACTGTATCGCGACGTTGCAAGTTCTCTCGACACTGGACGACTTCGGAAAGGCGTCGCTGGCGTTCGGGATCTGCGATATCCTGATCGAGCTGGTGCATATCTGCCAAGACGTGGGACCTGACGTTCTCGGAATCATTCGCAACCTCTGTGCTCATGGCGCGGGAGGGGATTTCGTCGCGGAGATTCTGCAATCCGGGTGCTATCTGGAGTTCATTGGGTGGGTGCTGCTGGTGGAAGAGATCATCGTGGATGACGAGTTCGATGTTGCCGAACGCTTGCGTGTTCCTTCGGCTTTGATCCTGTCGGAAATGGTCAAGGATGGAGCCCCACTCAGTATTGAGTCGAGACGCGCGCTTTGCCGGTTCTTTCCTCCGGCTATCGTTCGGGAAATCGCCGCAAGCCCGGAAACTATCGTGGAGTACATCATGGTAAGTTGCTGCACTGATCAATTTTTACTGTGTTCGCTTCGTTGCTTGGGAGTTACGAGTATCTCACTCATATCTCTGTGGTTTTGTATTGGTATAGGCCGACCACTCGACCCCAGAACTCGTGTGGAATGTGGAATTCCGCAATCACCAGCGAAATCACATCATTGACTTCCTCAACATTTTCTTCTCGGCGACTTCGATGAACGAGACAGAGGACGGCAATTTCACGTCCGTGGTGGACTCCTTCACGATTGACTACAACGGGCTCTACGAAGCTCCGATGGCCGGCAACGTCTACCTCACGCTCTTCATGGAAGACCCCACCTTCAATCTGCACGACCCGCTGTACGTACCCGATAGTGCATTCGTCCTACCTGTCAAATTCGGTGCTTATTGATTTTGCGCCATGCTCTACCATTGCTAGGTACTTCGTGACATGTTTGTGGTCGGAGTTTGAAATCTTATTCAACGAACTGGCTCGCATGACGTCGGCGCTGCGAGCGACGATGGCTCGTGACGATAATGATCTGGTGCAGCGCGACATTGACCTGATCGATCTGGTCGGGTCGTCGCTTGTGTGCGTCTTGCAGGTACGTTCACTGCTACTTTCGCTCTGGCTGCTGATGTTGCGGACTTGTGGGCTGATAAGTGGCATCATTTTTGCAGGTGAATACATGGCTGCTGGAGAAGGTAGCAGAGCTGCAGATTCCGGACAAGTGCTGCCATTTCCTGAACGAAACTGTCCGCTCTCAAGCATGCGAGCCTTGCGTGGTGAACGCCGTTAGGATCTTGCGCGTATGCACCATTTCTCCGGCGTGCCTGGACTCTTTGGAGCCCATGTGCTCCATGGTATTGTCGTGTCTGATGGCGATCATCAACCCCATCCGAGGCGGCCCGCTGCACTTTGAGAGCGCCTACGTTCTGGAGACCATGCGGCGCGTCATCTTGCGCTACTCAGAGCACGGCGGACGGGACGCGACTACGGGGATTGTATATATTGCGGGTCGCCTGGATCTGTTCGGCTTCATGCTGAATATTCTGGAGAATCCTGAGGGGATCGGCAAGGTGAAAGAGCCGAACGTTGTGCGTGCCGAAGCGATCGAAGTCCTGAATATGCTGGAGAAGGTAAGGATCGGCAGAAGAGACCTTTGCTCGCTTTCGGTCGTTTGATGTCTGACGATATACTGTTGCCATGCTTTATGTTTTTGCTGTTGTTTTTGTTTTTGTTTTATGCGCAGGACCGTTACCACGGGAGCACGGCACACCAGATCCTGAAAAAGCACAAAAAGTGGGAGAAGAAGTACAAGTATGAGTCCACCGACGTGGTGATGGCCACGTCGACCGAGGATCCGTTCCTGCAGCAGCTGCACCCGGAAGCGGACCGCGTAATGCGCGAGTACATGCGAATGAACCCGCTCAATGGCGTCGTGGTGTAAGACGAATGCTTTCCCGCTCGGCAGCAACGCCCTGAGGGCTGGCTTAAAGACAACGGCGAAGCCGAGATAAAGAGACCCACAAGAACTGTTGAGGTTGGGGGGGACTGCGACGCAACGGCGTGCAACAGGAGTTTTGGGTGGATTAGATTTGTTTCGTCGTTGAGACATATTGTTTCATCATTTTGACCAAATCAATTTGTTTTGCATTTATTTCTCGTCCTGCCGGGAAGAATATAATAGATCCGTTTCAATTGCTTTTAGAGTAAAATCATCTGTTAAAACAGACTTGACGCAGCCATTTCTGATGCAGCCATTCGAATTCAGAAAACGGACGGCGTATCGTGCTAAGCTTCGGCTATGATCGGCTGTGGCCGCACATGTAAATCAGGCCGAAGATAAGGACTAATTTCTCAATTGAGACGATAGGCTGGAATTGCCTCCAACATTCTATTTTCCACTTTCTTATCATCGTCCATCGCACCGATTCGTTGAAATTGACAGTTTTATCATCGTGCTTTGTATCGATTGGCCAAATTATGAGCGAGTGAAAACCAGCCCGCATAATCGAAAACGCATCTCAGCCCCTGGAGCGGCCGCCGAACAATTGGAGCCGGCGGGTGTCGGACAGGAGCAGCTGGCGCTGGAGAGCGGCGACTGCTGCGGAGGCTGGCGCTGGACAGCGTCGAGGAGGGCGGAGGCTGCTGTGTGGCTGCTGGAGGGCGGCGACTGCTGCGGAGGTGTATTGGATAGGTAAGAGCAAAGCCCAGTGTATTATTCGCCAATCTCTTAACAGTAATTGCTGTGCACTGCTTTGACGTGTCATGAAGGCAAAAGGAAAAAGCTTTATCGATGGTTTGAATTGGAACCGGAGCCTCTTCGACGGTTTTTGTGATCTGGTTTCTTCTGATAGAGCACCCTACGCCTTGACAACTCCCGTGGCGTGGCCTGTGAGTTTACGCTTGCGAGTTCGTGTGCTCGCCTTGTGTTTATTCAGAAAAGAAACCACTTGAAGCTCGACAGAACCCGCGAAATCTCGAACTGCATTGAACCATCGCCTGTGGTCGCGAGGAAATGGGCACGCCGTAATAGACTCGAGATCTGCAAACTCAGCTGCAATTGTCATAGCGCGGTTCACCTCTTTTTGGGTCCTTCTGTTTCTGGGGTCATTGGGCAGCTTGGAGAGGCCCTTCAATTCCACCTGAACAATGACGTCGCCTAGCTTTTTTCCAGCGAGTTTCTCCAAATTCGACGGCCATGACGAAGTGGACAGAGCGCCTTCGGGTGGGATCCCCAATTCTGTAGAGGAAGCCATTGGTTCACAGAGGTTGAGCAACTGGCGCAGAAGCGATCGAACCTCTTCATACTCGGCTGTGATGCGCGCCTGGCCGGCGAGGACGCGCTTAATGGATTCTCCGAAGCCGAGGAGGCCAATACCTCCCAATGGATCGAGACCATCCACCTCTGCGCAAGCGACTTTGATAGGCAGCCCGAGTAGATTGTCCGCTACGAACCGGCGTCGAATTGCGCGCCCCCACCCTTCCAACTCATTCATCGAAGAGACGAATACTCCTGGGGACTTCGCCATGTGCAGCAACTCGGTATGCACACCGTGCAAAGGAGCCGCCTGTAGTGTATCTTCCAGATACATTAGCAACGTAGCTGTTAGGCAATCGTTCGTGCTGATCTTGCTGAAGAATTGGCCTCGCATGCCATCCGCGAAAGCTCGAATTCTGTCTTGCGTAGATTTACACTCGCGCTCAAAGCATGCGAGGGAGGGCGGTTGGGCCGTGGCGTCGAGTTCCTTCCACCCCGAGAGGACCTTGGCCATACTTTGGTCGCTGCTCGAGGTGGGACTGATGTAGTGCAGCAGGGTATTGTACCCGCCGCTCTCCCACAAACCACGATGCGCCAAATCCGACAGATTCACATGCTTGTTCGAACTCGCAACCGTCGCTCCTCCTCGTCTGGCAGAGTGTGATATGAGGCCAGGTGTCAGCTCGCCGTCTTGAGCGCTGCCACATAGTGTCTGCAGTAGATTTGAGATGTACGCTGCCGCGCCGGAAGCTCCCCCTACATCTGGGAACACTTTACGCGATGTTTGATACAGACGGCAAATAAGCTGGCATGCCAAAGCATGGAACGGATCGGTAGCCCATTTGATGGGCGAGCAAAAGACGGACATGTATTGGTGCTTGGACAGCTTCAACCTGTATAGTATACACAAAGTATACACATATAGACATCAATGTAAAGCACAAGCACGGACCAAAATGTGATCGAAGCTGCCGTACCTGGTCAACCCAATGAGCAAATAACCATCCTGCCATGCTGACTCTTCGAACAGCATCTCAGCAACGTCCGAGCTGCGCCCCAGAGATACCCATTGGAAGACGAGCAACGAGCGCTCCATGAGAGATCGGGGGGTGTTCGCTGCAAATAAGGCTTTCGCCAGCAGGGCTAGGTCAGCCAGTGTCATGGGCGGCGCTTGTTGTTCGAGCGGCTTGCCTGTGCGGCCGCCTCCTTGTAGAAAATTCGGGTGAGCCGTTTATGGCACCGCTGGTAGAAGGCGTCGTGGTCGAAGATAGTCGTTCCCGTTTGCTGTATGAGCTGGCGCTTCACCGAAGCGAGGTAATTGCTGGCAGTATTAACCTTCAGAGACTGAGTCATGAAGGAGAGGAAATTCCCCATCATTTCCTCTGTCACATCGTTTTTGCTCAGGCTCATCATGGTGCTTCCGCGTTCGACGTGCTTGTTAAGGAACGCGTCGAACTTGGCACGAGCGCTAGCGTCTTTTCTTGTGCCAGCTTCGCCACGCTCCTCTTCCATCATGTCGACTATATCAGCCACGGGTGCCTCCGGGGAGGACGCCATTCTTCTTCTCTCTTCTCGCTTCCTTTTCGCTTCTTTCAAACTGTGCTTCATGCACCCACTCCGGCCATATGTAAAGTTGCGCTAAAGTTGCGCCCTTATCGTCGGCGCCGACGATAAGGCAGTATACACGTATACTAAAGCATGGAGTGTGGCTCCACCGACGATTCGACCACCAAAACCAGCGTTAGCAATTTCTAAACATTAGAAAGTTGATAGAAATGCCTCTAATTTCCGTGTCAAATCTTTTCGACCAGAAGTCGCAGACAAGAAGTCGCGTTGATTTGCTCGGAAGAAAAGCCCCCCATAAAGTGAAGTGGTGGATCGTCAGCTGCGCGGCGTACATCAGCGTGGCAGGCAACATGCAGCACCACTCGTCTCCCTCCATCACGACAGGCGGGATGACGCGCCTAGCGCGGCGCCTCCTAGCCAATTGGCTCCTCCTGATGACCGTCACGTGCCTGCAAGTCGCAGCTCAGACAACACACTCGATGCTAATCGCTTGGACGAGCTCTACTACGGGCGGCGCGCTCTATTTTGAATGGTGCGCTCTTACTTGATCGCGGAAGCGAGTGGGGGGGGGGGAGGGACCAAACGATATCTTGCTCACGTACGTTTGCTGGATTTACAGGAAGATCTTGTCGACCTGGAGCGACAGCAACTCCGTGGATGAGATCACGGGCTTTGATGTGTTGGTAAATGGGCAGAAAGTGGACGGCACGAATGCGACGACGCAGCATTACGAGCTCTATGGCTTGGTGAACAATACCGCATTCACCTTCCAGGTCAGCGCAGTCTTCACAACCGGATCGACGACATCGCCTCTATTTTCAGATCAGCTTTCGGTGTCGACTTCGGATCGGTCGAAGCCGGGCGTAATGGGTTCACCAGAGCTGTTGGCCGTCACTGGCGGATTCATTCAAGTGCGCGCGCTGCCTCCATCGGATACCGGAGGCGCCAACCTGTTAAACCTGACCGTGGTCGTTAGACGTGAAGATGATTTACGCATGACGTCACTGGGATCTCACGGACTTCAAGACCCCGACTTTACGCTCTTCGAGTTCTACGGCTTGGATGCGCTAACAACCTACGTGTTGTCAGCCTTTACGATCAATGCGGATGGCTTAACGTCAACGGAAAGTGATCGCTTGAGAGTCACGACAAAGGCGCCTCAGCTCGCTGGTCCGTGTCCGGCACCCACAGTGCTCAGTGTTACTGGTAAGACGACGTTTGAGGAGACGCAGTATGTACGATTCCCTTTGTATGGACTCTCACGGTGCTTCTTGTGACATCATCATGCGGTTGGTTGCTTGAAGGTGCTTCCGTCGTCCTTCAATTGAATCCGTCCCTGGATGACGGTAATATTCACCCCCGATCTCTTTGCGTGCGATGGATATCTGTTGATTATATTGCTGTTGCCCTTATTGATTGTTCTCTACTAGGTGGAGCTCGAATCAAGGGCTATAATGTGTACATGGCGACGAATGATACCAGTGACTTCACAGCAATAGCTACGACAGTCAATACTGCGGTGATCGATGTGGTGGAAATCCTGCATTCCACTGAATTGGAAGATGAGCCGCTTTTACCAGAGACCCGCTACCTTTTCAAGGCGGTGGCTGTGACTCTTGTGGACATCTGCATCTCAGTCTCGAGTAGCCTGCAAAGTGCGAATTCGACCACTGCCTGGACCGCTGCAGCCTCCGCACCAGTCGCGCCACCAGCTCCATACTTCCTCGGGGCGACCGGGGGGACGATATCGATGAGTCTGGCCAAACCTCCAAACATGCAGGGATCTGTGCTTGTCGGCTTTTCGATCGCACGCAGCAAAGACGACGAAACTGTCGTCGACTTCGTGGCAACCAACGGCTCTGTGAGCCATGATACAAACTTCCTGGAGGCAAGCTCAACCTACTTCGTCAAGGTTGCTGTTGTAACGGACCTCGGGAATTCTACTTGGAGTGATTCGGCCGTTATGAGTACGACGACACCCACGACTCCGACAGCTCCGCGCAATGTCACAGTCACGAGCATCACGGGTAGCAGTGCGGTGCTTCAGTGGTCCGTGCCTCTCGACAGTGGAGGCACCGATATAGCCGGTATGTTGCAGTCAATGGGAGGCACTTATTGATGAGCAATGCTCGTATCACTAACTCATCGCCTACGTGTGTGAACAGACTATACGATTCGTCTGATCTCTCCCGGAATGCAAGAGGAGAGATCAGCGTCATTATCTCCGACATTGATAACCGATTTGGTCGCCGATACGATTTACACGGTGAAAATTACCGCCACGAACACCGTCGGAAAGGAAAGTTCTTGGCTTCGTACGGCGGGTGTTTCATTTGAAACGTTGGCATCGATTCCTCCAAGTAAACCGTGGGGTATTGCATCTGTGGTCTCCTCTGGTGGGGGCATTGAGGTGCAATGGAAGCCACCGGTGGAAAGAGGAGGAGCGCTCGTATCCGCAATGGTATACAACGTCACAATGTTCTCCATCGCGTCCTGCTTTGACAATTCGACTCTCCATCCGTGCTCCCAGTGTAACGCAGTGCAACTCCTCGCTGTTGAAAAGTACGAGCTCATGGTGAATGCATCTGTTTGCGAAAGACCGGCAACCCAATGCCCCGACGGGACATCTGAGTGCTGTCTGACTCGTGGAGATAGTGAGCACGGATTCGGGCTCCAGTGTGATGCTATGAGATCAGCCAGGAAAAGGATCGTTGTGGGCACAACCGCGTCGATTTTTCAAGGGCTGAATTACTCGTCGATCTACTATTTTGGCGTTCAAGCGAGAAACCGAGCAGGGATCAGCGCCTTTTCTACGATTGTGGGACTCCGAACGACGTAAGACACCCGTGTGAACGTAGCGGCAATCCACATGCTCGCTGGCTCATAACTGAAATTGTTGTGTATTTAGGAGTCAAACCGCACCTGCGTTTCCAAGACAACTTCGGCAACTTGCAGCAACAGGTGGCTCTGTCCAGTTGACATGGGAGGCGCCTTTGGTACGTGTTCCTTTTGCTTTCACATCAGAATTTCCGTATGTTTTGGTTCTGAAAGCTTGCATTTGTTTTTATTTTCTACAGGACACGGGAGGTGGGCTAATTGTGGGCTACCGAATCTATAGGGACTACGAGTTGCTGACACCTCGATACGTGTTGCCGCCGTACACGGATTGTGGCGGACTGACTGCTGAAACCCAGTACATGTATGGCGTCACTGCGATCAATGGATCATTGGAAGAGGGGACTATGGCTTCTACAGTGATGACCACCGCTGCGGTGTCGATTCCTTCGCCCCCGTTGCTCTCACTAACCAGTCGTGCGGTGGATTGGCTCAACGTAAGTGTGACTCCGGCCTGCGACAGCGGCGGTGATTCGTCTTTGAGCTACCAATACAAGCTTGAGGACGGAGGGATTGCAGTACAGGCGTCCTACTTCAGTTGCTGCACCTTCAGGGTTGAAGGACTGGAAGCGAATCGGTCATATGCCGTATTCGTTCGGGCTGTGAATTCGGCTTCGTCATCCCCGTGGATTGAGGCGGAATATGCAACGACAACTGGAGTGCCAGCAACACCCGACGTCGAATTGCTGCAGGTGAATTCCTACTCTGCGATCATTGCTCTCAGTTCGTCGGCGGATCGAGAAATCCTTTCTTACGAGCTGAATCTTCGCTACAACGGTGAGATCACTCAAACTCAAGCCATACTGTGTGAAACAATCCTCGATTTCGGTCAGATAGTCTGTCCTGGATCGTATCGACTGGAGACACTGGAGCCTGGAACAGCGTACGAGGTCGAACTTCATGCAAATGGCCCGCTTGGCTCGAGCGCTTCAGCCTTTGAACGGTTCCAGACCAACGAGCTTTCGGAAGGTACGAGTGATATATGAACTTTTTCATGATTGCCGCCAATTTATTTAGTTTGCGTTCACCCGATTGACCCTCATATTTACTGTAGGAGGCATCTTTGGAATGGACAACACGGAATACTTCGCCAGTGTGGAAGGGGTCATAAGTACGACGGTGCATCGCGCCAACGGGACCGCAGGCTCGGTCTTGGTTGGTCTGAACGTCAGTTATCCTGACACGGTGGTGTTACGATGTGACGCTTTGTCCAATGGGGGTTGCCAATGTACGTTGCACCTCGCGTCTTCAGGTGTTGCACCTGAAGTTTGTTATATGACGTTCCTCGATGGTCAAGAGAACCAGCAAGTCGTCTTCTCGATGTGGAGTGATGACATCAGTGGCCCTTTACCCGCACAAGTTGTGGCGGCTCCGTTTGGAGTGCCCCTATCGGGGCAAAACGAAGCGATATTATTCACCGCCTTGAGTCGACAGCCGGGATTTGCGGCATTCAGCCTAGTTTCGTCTCAGGTTCTAGAGAATTCTTCATTCGCGAAAGTGGATGTGATGCGGTTCAACGGTTCGAGTGGAACCATTACCGTCGGAGTGGAGTCGTTCGACATTTCCGCATTGGCGTGGCAGCATTATATCCCGGTGCAAGGGACTATCACATTCTCGGACCAGCAAACTGCCACAACAATTTGGATCGAGCTTCTTGACAACGTGTTCTACGAAGAAAATAAGTCTCTGGGTCTCCGCCTGATGAATCAATCCACAACGACCGGTACCGATGTATTGGTGACACAGGAAATCATCATCCTTGATGACGAGAGCATCTCAAAGATGTTGCCTACCAGACCTGCAAACCTCATGATTGTCCGAGTAACAGGAGGTGAATTCGAACTTGAATGGACAAGTGACAGTTCCGGTGATTTCACTCTTCCACTCGGATACCTGGTTAGCGTGACGGCAGCCAACACTAGCGGATTCTTCAGCCTTTTCAATACGACGGTGGCGACGTTCACGTTGTCCTCGCTTTCTGCAAACAGCGCGTACCGAGTGCAAGCGGCGGGGTGGAATACTTTCGGGGTTGGGGAATATTCCGATTCCATTGAAGTGATCACAACTCACGCTACTCCTCCAAGTGCTCCCCTTTTCCTGGTGTCGACAACTGTGACGAACAGAAATATCACTTTAACGTGGGAACCTCCTCAAGACGACGGTGGAAGCGATGTTGTTGGATATGTTTTGACTATGACTTCTTCGGAAGGTACGAAGTTCAACTTGGGGTTCGTTGCCGCGTCGAATTTGACGTTCACCGCCAATGAGCTGAATGCTTCCACGGAGTATGAATTCTTTGTTAAAACTTCGACTACTGCGTTTCCAGCGGATGAAAATGATGCATCATATGCACAAATCACAGTTTGGTCAGCAATCGGTACTGTTCCTGAACCACCTCCACCCGTCGAGCTGTTTAGCCAACCTCGTGCTGGCACTTTGACGCTTTTCATCAAGTCACCGCTGGACACAGGCGGCTTGCCGCTTATCGACTATGCGCTTTACATGCGCATATTTCAAACTACTACTACCACCGACATTGATCTGAACACGGAAAGTGAACTCCCGTTTACGGTGGTCTGTGATGTGTTCTCACCCATGGTTGAAAATGCTCAACGCACTTGCGTCGTGAACAGACTTCTAGCCGATACGAGCTACGAACTATTCGCGACTTGCGCCAACTCGATGGTAAGTCCAAACCACATTGCTCCATCGTGGTGTCCATTTGTGTAGACACTCAACTCAAATATTGTGCTTATTCCTTGTGATGCACAGGGAGACAGTTTGCCCGGAGCGCGAGCGGTATTTAAAACTGCGACGGCCATCGAGTTGCCATCTGCACCTCTGAATTTGCGGCCCTCTTCTGTTTCAGCGGGCAATATGAATCTTGAGTGGGATTTGCCGTTTGATTTCGGCGGAGCTGCTGACGTTATCGGCTACATCGTGTATCAGAAGTTCGATTACCTCTCGAACGCGTATTTCACGGTTTACGACGGCCAAGATTCCCCCACACGCAACGTTGCAGTTCGCGGACTGACGCGAAATGCGACTTATGCGTTTGTTGCTGTCGCACTCACCGCCGCCAGCTTTTGCGAGGACCCAGACTCGTACAAGCTGAGTCCATTCTTGATCGTTTCAACCCTCAATAATAGCCGCCTCTCTCCTCCGGTCCAACCATTTACAGTCTCGCGAACCGGAGGGTCGATTACAATCGGCTGGAGTGCTCCGAACGACTTGGCGGGGATTGATCTGCGTGGGTATTCTGTTGAACTGCTGGATTTGAATGCGAACACGTCCGAAGTGTTAACCCCATCGTTTTTGGGCAATGGAGAGACCACATTCACGCATTATGGATTGTCTGAAAGCACCAGTTACAGCTACTGTGTATCAGCAGTAAATGACGATGGTTTCAGTGAACGAAGTACCATTCTCACGACAAGTACTGCTGTGAGTTCACCACCAGGGCCAGCGGGGAACTTTCGAGCAATTAATATGAGTGGAGGGAGTATCACGCTGGCTTGGGATCTGCCCCTTGATACTGGAGGCCGAGGTATCCTACGTTATGAGATCACTCGCGTTGGATATGGAGACAGTTTCGTTGCGATCGATACCGTTTTTGACGACCATTATGGCTTAAACGCGTTGACCGGGTACCAGTATCAGATCCGTGCGTACAATGGGCTGTTCAAGGGATCTACAAGTTATTGCTACGTGGTTACGGGGCCGCCATCACTTCCAGGACCACTGTTGTTTCGAAGTGTAATTCCGTATGGAGGACGGCTTGAGGTGACTTGGGATATACCCGAGGATTCTGGAGGCACTTCACTCACAGGCTACCTTATCACGTTGCTCGATGCGAGCCAGTCAACAATCATTGCACAGCTGCATACAAATGATACTTTTCAGACCATCTGGGGGCTGCATTCATCCACAGAATACTATTTGACTGGGAAATCGATGAATAACCAAGGAGAGAGTGATCTCGTGGGATTTTCGGTCGCAACGGGCCCTACCGATGTTCCCAGTGCGCCACCGCCGCCGGTAGCAACCGGCATTCGAGGTGGCAGTGTCGATATCTCAGCCCAGATGCCAAATTACACTGGTGGGGAAAACGTAACGATGGCTCTCTACAAGGGAAAAACTCAAATTCATGTTTTCCCAGCGGATGAAAGTACAGTGACAGTTTATGGCCTGGTGGCAGAAACGACATATGTGTTTAGTGCTTCCGCTTGGAATTCCCGAGGAGAAATGATGGGCCTCGGTTTAACTCTCACGACGACCGTTATCTCAACGCCAGGCCAGGTTCTGAACGTCCAAGTGGAGGATGTGACAGTCGATCAAATAGCCCTCACGTGGGATATCGTTCAAGATACCGGTGGCGATGACCGGCTTCAGTATCAAGTCACGCTTTTCAACTGTACAGCTGAAGGTGTGCCAGAATCTTTGGAACAGCGGCAGCTTGCTACCTCCAATATGACCCTATTGAGTGGATTGCAGTACCTGTCCTACTATATGGTGACAGTAGCCGCTTTTACAAGGACCTCTCTTCTCGGTGTCGCAAGCGCTCCTCAACTCGTTTTGACCGAACAGCCGTTAACGGGAGTGATGGTCGCGTCCTCTTCAGAAGTTTTCGTGGCAGAAAACGCTGGATTGATCTCTCTATCAGTCGCTCGGATTAATGGATCATTTGGAGATATCTCCTTCTCCTTTGCAACGGTCAGCGAATCTGCAGTGGAGGGAGTTAACTACGAGCGCAATACTGGAACACGGACGCTTCCCACGAACATCAAGTCGGAGATCATTGACATCGTGATCTTCAATGACACAATCTACAACCCCAACATATCCTTTCAGGTAGTAATCACCGACTTGACTACGATGCTGGAAACTGCAACTCGTGTCTTTCTCGTGGACGATGGCGACGCAGGAGCTATTACCTTTTCCTCACCAGCAGCTACAGCTTTGGAGAATACTGGGACTACTTGGCTCCGGATGCTTCGAACGGGAGGTTTGAGCCCAATGGCAGTGATTCAATTTGTGATTATCCGGAATGCGAGCGTGATAGATCGCTTTCAGCTGCTTCAGCCCACGCTGACGTTCGGCGAAGGTGTCAAGGAGCTCAATCTGTCCGTTCAAGTGGCCGACGATCTCAATTTTCAGTATGTCCCAGACAGTATCGCTATCAGTTTCGATATTTTGAAAGGCGGAGTTCAGTATGGAACGTACAGCTCCTCGACTCTCACTGCAGTTGACGATGGCGATATTTCAATGCCAAAACAGTGTTCAGACGTCCAACAAGTGTTGGTAACTGGCGGTTCGCTTGGCTTGCAGTGGATGCCACCTGTGGACCGTGGCGGGGCAAACGTGACTCTCCAGTACCTAATTGACTTTATGGTTGACGGGAAACTGATCATATCCCATGCTGCGGCTACTGAAAACGAGACCGTGTATGGCCTAAACGAATCCACGACCTACAGTGTTTCTATCCGAGCTGTCAATTCTGCAGGACCGGGCCTTCCAACCACGTCTCTATTGCTTGCGACGCTCATGGCAACTCCTGCCACAGCCCCATGCAATATGCAGGTACTTGCTACCTCAAGTTCTAGCGCGTTGATCTCCTGGGACCCACCCTTGGACGACGGTGGGTCCAAAGTTGTGTCATACACCATTTTCAACGTCTCCGGAAGCGGCTCCTTGACCCCATTTTCGTCAGTTCAATGCTCGGTGGCGACAATTTGCGTGATCAAGCAGTTGCTAGCATTAACGACGTACAACATTCGGATCCAGGCCTCGACAGCTTTCGTCACGAACGGGTTATTCTCGGATATTATCCAGTTCAACACGTCAACTCCAGATATTCCGGATACACCACCTGAACCCGATGTTTCCTGGGTGAGTGCGGGAGCAATGACCGTCCAAATGTTTGACCCGGTAAACATCGGAGGCTCGTATATTCAACAGTACCGACTGTTTATGCGGGCAGATGACGACCTCGATTTCACGCTGGTCTACGATGGCGAGCTGCCAGAGTATACAGTGTATCGGCTGCGACGCGACACGATTTATTGGGTGAAGTACCAGGTGGCGAATTCGGTCGGCTTTAGTCCACTGAGTCCGCTCAAGGCTCAAGAAACCTTGGACAAATCCTTGCCTGGCCCGCCAGTAGATGTTTTGCTCGCTAACCGGACGGGTGGAGCGATCACGTTGACATGGAATGAGCCGCTGGATGTTGCTGATCGAGATATTAGTGGATACACCGTGCTGGTCTATCCAAATAACTCCGATATGAGCAGCTTCGTCGGGTACGACGGTAAAGGGGTTCCCACTCGAGAAGGAACAGTGTACGGTCTCACGGCCAATACGACGTATGGCATGGAAGTATTGGCCTATTCGGATGTGTCCAACTGTTTTGACACGTCACTTCAAGCTCCAAGTGCGATAATTTCAGTCTCAACGTTGAATGCGACGCCACCAAGAATGCCAGAGCTGATTGTGGGGCGTCATACGGGTGGAATCATTGAATTGGTCTGGACGACACCAAAAGACAAGGGGGGGATCCCGCTAACCGGCTTCCAACTCTTTGCGATCAACTTCAATGGTACGGGAAGCTCACAGACGCTGTTTTCGACCAATGATACGAGTGTTTTATCCTTCACACACAACAATTTGACGGCAGCTACGGATTACTCGTATGCAATTCGAGCGTCCAATGCGGCTGGCAATAGTTCTAACAGCTCGGTTCTCACGACCGTGACTGATTTGGCCACGCCCCCTTCAGCACCTTTGAATGTTCGACAGTTTTCGTATAAAACGGGTGGGGCGGTTGAAATCGGATGGGATCCACCCTTTGATACCGGAGGACAGCCTATCGCAGGCTATATGATTTACCGCAATGGAGAGCCCGTGAATGGGGAAATACCTTCAACTGCGAGAACTTTCTTAGACAAGTCGAGATTGGTGGCAAGCACAGGCTACGCATTCACTGTGCGTGCAGTTTCGGCGTCCTTAGTGGTATCTGGGGCTAGCGAAGTGTGCATTGCGAGCACTACAACAGCCACGATGCCACAGAAACTGCTGTCTCTTAGTGCAAATCCAGGATCCAGCTTTCTGAACGTGACGTGGATCTCGGACGGAGACACTGGTGGACTTCCCGTGACCCGATACGAAGTTTGGCTCATGTGTGGCTCAACATTGATCGCGAACTACTCGGTGACGGACTCGTACTTCATTTTCACTGGACTTACTGCACAAACGGTGTATAACTGCTCAGCGAGGGTGTATAATGGCATGGGATCAAGTGAAACACTGGCGGTCAATCTGACGACCACCAATGTGTCGTCGCCCAGTAGTCCTGACGCCCCACTCGTGGTGGCAGTTTTCGGCGGGAATTTCACGATTGAACTTGAGCCACCACTATACACGGGTGGATCCGCTATCACCGCGATGAAAGTGTACGAACAGAATTTTGGAAGCGAAGTGACCGTGAAATTGAGCGTCGGCGTACCCGGGAGCTATACGTTTGTTGGTGTTACTGCTGAATCGGACTACTCGATTACTTGCTCAGCGATCAATTTTGTCGGCGAAGGTCCACAAAGCACGGGAGTCTCGATTCGGACAACGCCAATAAATAAGCCTGGCCCGATCTTGGTAGCTCCCGTTCTCGATGCTGTCACGGGGATATCACTCTCTGTTGAATGGGCCCCTCCAGTCGATACAGGGGGAAGCCAAAGCTTGACGTACGAGACCCGAGTGGTTGCTGCTGCTGGTGGCGTTGTAATCAATCCATCCGTGAAGCCGGCTGTCACGATAGCTCATCTAACGTATAACAGCACGTATTTTATCTCCGTTCGTGCCTCCAACAACGCTGGAACCGGTGGCTGGAGTCCTGTACTTTCGGTCACGACCCAACCGGACACCGCAGGCGAATTCAGTTTTGTCCAAACCAATACATCAGTGCTCGAGAATGCAACTCAGGTCGCGTTTGAGGTGCAGCGAGTTTCTGGATTAAGCGGTCGTGTCACAGTTTCCTACATAGCTGAACCGTCAGGAAGCAGACCAGCGGCCATTGGGTCCGGCTATGCGGTGGTGCAAGGCTCAAACGTAACAACAGGGACGATTGTGTTCGAGAATCAGCAGAACCAAAGTTCCATTGCGATCCAAATCATCAACGATGCGGTGTTCGAGTATCCCGATGAGACGTTTAATATCCGACTTTCAGCCGTTTCCGGCACGGCGAAACTTGGAGCTAACCAAGCGGTGACTGTGACGATTGTGGATGATGGAGATGCAGGTTACGTCAGCTTTGAAAAGGCGAACTACTCGTTCTCGGAAGCCACAACCTCTGCCGTGGTCTCGATTGTACGTGGATATGGCAGCAGTGGCCGCATCACCCTCCAATTTGTGTATTCAGGCGGCACAGCCACCATAGACTACGACTATCGGAAGTCGGTAGGCCCCGTTATCATGGAAGATGGAGTCACCCGAGCAAACCTGACGTTTTCGATCATCAATGACAAGATTTTCGAATTCCCGAACGAATATTTCTTCATTCAAATGCTAATTGAAAGTGGTGGAGCGAAAGCCGGCCAAACGCTGACGCAAATTACGATTCTGGATGACGGGGATATTTCCGAGCCCGGCACGTGTCCGCCGCTGCAGCTATTATCACGAACCGGAGGGCTGGCCACGTTCACCCTCGATTTGCCGGTTCATAATGGCAGTGCAACGGGAGCTCTCTCGAACTACGTTGTCCGTCTAATCTCTGCTACTGGCTCGGTGGATCTGAAAAAAGCAGTCGACTCGGTGGTTTTAGTTGGGAACTTGACGGCTCTAACGGCTTATAACATCTCGGTGGCTGCCAACGATTCCGCGGGGCTTGGGCTATTCAGCAACTTGACTGCGTTTTCAACGAGTGAAGCATCTCTTCCTGGTGCGACAGCTTCGATGTCTGCCGCTTCCAGTACTGGAGGCAGCATTTCGTTATCTTGGTCGCCTCCTTACGATACAGGAGGAGTTCCGATCACCAAGTATCGAGTGTATGTTCTCGACACGGACAGGATTCAGCAGGTACGTCACTTGCATAGGAAATAAACCTTCCATCTGTCTCACGAGAGCTAATAGCTAACACTGACTTATGTCAAAGATCGCTGCTGAGAGCCAACAACCAAGTACAACCGCGACCGTCTATGGACTGACAGCCAGTACATCATACGCATTCTTCGTCCAGGTGGGTCGAGATGTTTTTCATCGGATCATTGCCGTGTGCTTACTGCTAATGAGGATACATGCTTGGTATGCTGACTCAACACTTGACAGGCTGGGAATGCTGTCATCACCTCTGACACGGAAGATGGCTGGGGAACGACGAGCGTCCCCTTCACCTTTTCCACTACTTCACTCACCCTGCCAGGCCCATTGAATCTCCACCCAGACCACTATCAAAGTCCAACAGGAGGCAAAATCGTTCTGAGCTGGGACGCCCCAAAAGACACAGGTACGTACTCGAAAAGTAGAGTTTTTGTGCTACGTTTGTGGTGCTGACGTTGGACTGTACGGCACTAGGTGGAATTGACATTGATGCCTACACGATCTATACCAGATCGTCCTTGCGGCAGTGGTATTTAGCTGAAAGATCCGTCGCTGCTTCCGGCCTGTTCGCGCCAGCGTCGGCTCTGAATGCCAGCACTTCATACGAGTTCTTTGTCCTAGCGGAGAACTCACTGCTATCGGTGGAACTCCCCGGGAAATTTACTATTTCAAAAGGAACTCGAGTTCTGCGCTCATCGGCTGATCTTTCCAGATGGCTCTCGACGGGCTCAGTGATTGCTCTTCAGGTCCGTACTCCAAAGCGTGTTGGACGTGTGGCTGTAATTGATCTTCTTCGCACTGTCATCTCCCCAAATTTCCGATATGTAGGACGCATTTTTCGTCGTCTCGAACGCGTCGAACGCAGCCGCGGGGTCAGTCTCAGCGAGGTATATCCATTCGACAACCTCAATAGTGGAGCAACAGGCTCACTTAATTGGCCAGGTGACGACTTTCACCATGTTGAACACTACTTCTCCAACGCTACCCGAACTCCCTCCCACCCCGGCACTGGTTGCATCTACTGGTGGAATGCTCAACATCACGCTACAGTCCCCGAATGACACAGGTACGGCATTATCGCTTGGTATTATCGCTTGAAATATGCAGTGGCCGTCCAAATTCTAACGTAAATCTCGTTTCTCTGTCGATTGTGCATAGGTGGGATCCCGATTTTAGCCTTCACGGTATTCTGGAACGGCCAGAAATTTGATGCAGAAGGTTATTTGGAGTCACCGTCACAAACCAGTTATTTGGACCTCACAGCGCTGATCTCGGTCCCCTACTTGAAGCCTTTGGGAAGCTACAACGTCAGTGTGGTGGCCATCAACTCCTTCTCTCTGTGCTACTTCGGACGAGCTACTACCAGCCAAGAAGTCACGTTTCGAACGACCAACTATTCGGCTCCGGCATCTCCACGGCTTGTCACTCTCCGAACGACAGGAGGTGGCATCACGCTTAATATCATTGACCCATACGACACTGGCGGTCAAGATATTCGGCAATATCGGTTATACTGCAAGCGCAACGGAACGACTGAGTCTTGGCGGCTTGTTTACGAAGGCCCCACTCACCAGGCAACCGTTGCGCGCTTAACACCCCTCACGGAGTATTCCTTCATGGCATCCGTCAACAACGGCTTCTTCGATTCGGTCAATTCCTCAGTGAAAGTCGTTCAAACCACCAGCAAATCGGCACCAGGTGCCTGCGCTCCAGTCTCTCTAGTAATTGCTACGGGCGGAATGATACAAGTGTCATGGGACTACCCACCGGACAATGGCGGTTCGGTGATCACTAGCTTTTACGTGACAATCGCGTCTGGCTTGGATGGATCGGGACGGACAACAGTGTTGACGCAGCTGCTGACGTACACGTTCTATCGCTTGATAGCGGAGTCCGAGTATAATGTGGTGGTTCGCGCCATCAATATCATGGATGTTGGCCCGGAAAGCTCCTCAGCGACTTTCACGACCGCGGCGGAATCCCCACCGGTTGGGGAAATCGAAGTTTCCATTCTCGAGTCCACTGGGGGAGCAGCAGCCATTAGTTTCGCCGAACCGATCGATCTGGGGGGAGTGGAATCGAGCGCCATGGTGTATCAGATCTATTTGGACAGAGAAAACATCCTGAACTTGACATATTCCAGCCTCCAGGACAACAGTGTAAACAGTGGAAATGCTAGACGGTTGGACGCTTCGACGACGGTCTTTTCGAACGTTTTGATCGGTGACATGGATCCCAGCACCTTGTACGGCGTTCAAGTTCGCCCAATGAACGTAAATAATAGTGGCGAATTATCCGCAGCCTTCCCAGTGGAGACCGGAGACCCAACGATATCCAGTCCCCCACTCGAATTGGCGATCGAGGAAGTGACTGGGGGATTGATCTCGTTATCGTGGAAACCGCCCGTGGACTCCGGGGGAATTCCACTCTCGGGCTATGTACTTCACAGAGCCAATTCGAGAGATGGCCCCATCATTGAAACTTCTCGCAGTACTTTAGAAGAAGCTACCATCTATACGCTGTCACCGAATACGGCGTATTGGTTTTCGGTCATGGCGTGGAATGAGATTGGAGAGTCTCTAGCTAGTGAAATCCTGCAAGCTTCCACTCGGAGTGTCACCCCGCCCAGCGCTCCACGAGAGCTCACCATACAATCTGTGAGCTTTGATGGCATTGCGTGCAATTGGACGATCCCTCAAGACATAGGAGGCGACATCATCGCGAGTTATAGCGTCACCGCAACGGAGACGGCCGAGCCCACGGTATCTGTGACACTCACTGTCGTCTTTCCCTCTGCTCAATTCCAAGGTTTGAGCTCGTCAACAGCCTATTCGATCTCGGTGGTAAGTATATGAAGCTATTGGAAACGTGAGGGTTGGAGAATTCTCACATGTGACTGAATGTGCAAATAGGTGGCGCTCAACAGCTTCGGAGATTCGAGTTCTGCGAGTTTGACAAGATACGCGACCACTTCAGCCGGCGTGGACATTCCTTCGACGCCACGAATCGGATGCGGTACGGTAAAATTGCTGATTCGAAGTCTCTTCTCCTTCGCTAGTTAAGCTCTGTTGTCGTTATTGATGTGCTTTTCTGGTATTTTATAGTGTCCCCAGACTCGATCGAGCTCTACTGGTATCCGTACCCCGGTGCAACAGGTTATCGTGTCCTTCGAAACGGAAGTGAAATTACGGAAATCATTTCCGGAACGTCAATCACAGACACCGAAGGACTAGTATCTGAATCGATCTACGAGTACACCGTTCTCGCTGAAGTTGACGGTGCATTTGGAGCGGCTAGCACCACAGCTACAACAGCGACACTGGATTCGACCGAAAGTGGAACTTGTGAAGGCGATTTCGGTCGCATCCAACAACTCAATTACCCGGACAACGCGAGTAAACAGTGGCGCATCGCTCCGACTGTGCCATATTCACGAATTACGCTGACGGTGCGTCATCTGTCAGGTTACGGGGATTGTTTGCTCGATACTCCTGTAGTGTTTATGGTCATTAACTTGTGTGCTCTTTTATGCTCTGCCTGTAGTTTACCTTGTTTGATCTGGAATGTGATCATGATTACGTGGAGATCCTTGACGCAGTCTCCGAGGAGCAGTTATGGAAAGGTGGCTGCAGTCGGCTCGGGCACTTTGTTTACCAAGCGGATGCGTCCATTTTCCTCCAGTTTACCAGCGACGACAGCGTTACGAAGAAGGGATTTGAGGTTTACTACCAAGCCGACGGCTCGACTGAATCGACAAGCATTCCTTCTCCTGGAGAGAACACGGTGTGCTCGAGTCACGGCCGCAGCCAACGAGGTGGCAGTTGTAAATGCAGTGTCGGCTTCACCGGCGAAGCCTGCAACAACCGGATCGTTTGCTGTGTTGACCCGTCGCGGTGTCACCACGCGGTGTGCGATTTGGATCCCAGCCACGTGATCGTTGTGTCCAACGAGTTTGGGGATGATACTCAAGGAACGGGCCAGATGATGAACGCCTTTGAGAGTGGCACCGCTCCCAAAGCCGTCCAGACATTGCAACGAGCGATAAACTTGAGCACGGATGGAAGTTTCATCTTCGTGTATCCTGGAGCGTATTCAGGCGTCGCCAACCGGGATTTAGAAATACAAGCCACGAACCTCACGATCGTGACGATGAAAGGATCGGCTTGGACGAGTGTGGATTGCTCAAATTCGTCGCGGTTCATATCGAGTACAGACTCGAATCTCGCAATTCAGGGATTCACCTTGAAAAACTGCAAGGCACCCCAAGGAGGAGCCGTCCAAATCATCAACGGGGACTTTGTGGGGGACGATGTCCGCTTCATTAATGCCCAAGCGGATGAGGCTGGAGGTGGTATTTTCAGTAACCGTAGCAGTATCGCCCTCCTCCAAGTGGAGATTTCAAATTGCTCCGCCGGTATCACTGGAGGAGGAATCTACATTGAGGATTCGACGATCATGATTGAAGAATCCGTCGTGACCCACAACACAGCACCAAAGGGCGGTGCGATGGCTTTGGCAGGAACCAGTTTCGTATCTGGAATCGACGCTAACATATCGACGAATACTGCTACAAATCGCGGCGGAGCAGCTTTGGTGTGGGGAAATATCACAATTGAAGGGGTATCATTCCTAAGCAACCAGGCTGCAAGTGGAGGTGGCATTGCCGTGGAGACTGGAAGTTTGACGTTGGTGGACTGTATCATTGCAAGCAATACCGCACAAACCTCAGGAGGAGGGTTGGCATTGGCGGGAACTACTACCTTATCAGCCACCGGTACGTCCGTGGAAAGGAATGATGCGGGTGATATTGGCGGTGGATTGTACGTCTTTGGCAGCGTCAACGTGACATTCGTCCTGACATCAGCTTCACTGTCCACTATCGTGGGGAACACAGCACGTGAGTTCAACTCATGTAACTGCTTGTACTGTTTTAGATGACAACTCGAGGTCTAAACTAACTGATTTTGTGTTTGGATCGTAGCGGTGGGTGCTGGAATGTGCATTATCAATTCCCAAGCAGATCTTCAGGGTATTACCATCGAAAACGGAAGTGCCAGTGAGGCCGGTGGTGGTATTGCCATCATTGACAGTATCGTCGAGTTGTCAAACGTATCGATCCGAGCAAACGATGCGCAAAACGGTGGTGGCGTTATGACTCGCGACTCACATGTATCCTGCACTGGACCAGTGTTCGTCACAGAAAATCACGCTGTGGATGGAGGCGCTATTTGGGTGAATACATCCACTATGGCAGGCGGCGTCGAAGGCCTCAATTGCCTTTCAAACACCGCGTCTAGATATGGCGGCGGTCTTTTCGTAGTGGAGACAGCGAGCCTGGAAAATGTGAAGCTCGAGTCGAATCAAGCTCCAAACGGCGGAGGCGCATATGTCCTCGGGGCTACACTAATCCTCGCAGGTGTCGACATTTCCGAATGCTCAGCTACGATCGCTGGCGGTGGCATGCTGATGATCGACAGTCATGTTACTGCCAGTGAGGTCAGTTTGTCGTCCGGCTCGGCTCCGGATGGAGGCGGCATTTACGCCTTTTCAAGTACGATATCGGGTGACATGATGATTGATTCTTGCAGCGGAACGGACCATGGAGGCGGTATATACTTGACCAGTGTGTCAAATGTCGTCGGGGTTAGCGTTGATAATTGCACCGCAACGGAAGGTGGTGCCGTGTATGTGGTTGACGGCTCCGTTCACATGGAAAGCACGCGCTTAACCGCCTCGTTCGCCTTACAGAGAGGTGGTGGTCTATGTGTGGCCAACTCTTCTGTTCAGCTAGAGGATACTTATTTGGGCGAAGATCATAGTGGAATAATGGGTGGTGGGGCGTTCCTGGAAGACTCGACAATTATGCACCGAAATATTTCCGTCGTGAGTTGCTATGCCAGTGAAGGAGGCGGTGTATACCTCGAGGAGAGCGCATTTGTAGCAGTGTCAACCTCTTCGCAATCGCAGATCACGGGAAATCAGGCGCTGGCTGCTGGAGGAAATGTATTCTTGAGCAGTAATTGTTCGCTTGAACAATTGAACATTACTTCGGGAGGTGCGGATTCGGGAGGAGGGATCGCCGTCAATAGCGGTACTGCGACAATCCGCAATTGTTCGGCTGTGAACAACGCGGCTGCGTTCGGAGGTGGTATCGACGTGAAAAGTGGCTCGGTCTGTGTTTTAATTGACTGCGTTATTGCCATGAATACCGCTGATGAAACCGGTGGTGGCATTGCTATTGCAGACGCGATACTCCTCCACGACGGCATGTCTGTCGTCTCCAATACCGCTCCTCTGGGGGCGGGTATGTTTGCAACAGGTGTGATTCAGTTGACGAAAAGGTATGAAGGCTCTCCACAAGCCTGGTTTCAAGCCAATAACGCGACGGATTCAGCATCGACTAAAGGCTACGGTGGAAGTTTGTACATCGCTCCAGCCAGTTCTGTCAATGTCAGTGGGTTGGATATGCTCGATGGAGGGGCCTACCGCGGAGCTGGAGTCTACGTAGACGGTGGTATCTTAAGTTTGACCAACAGTTTGATTCAAAACTGCTCGGCGTCCAGCGGTGGCGGAATGTATGCAAACTACGATAGTAGTCTGGAACTTCGTAACTGCACATTGCAGACAAACTTTGCCTCGCAATCTGGTGGTGCAATTGGATCCAGTGGGAGCCAATCGGGTCTACCGAATGCACTAGTCTTGGAAGACTGTTACCTATTCAATAACTCGGCTCACGTGTACGGCGGTGCTATAATGCTGGCATTGACGGATCTCAGCGGCACTGGCAACATGCTGGTAGCCAACAGCGCCCTGATCGGTGCTGGAGGGGCGATCGCACTGCTCAGCAAAGGGATTGTGACTCTGGACAACTGGAAACTGCACAACAATACGTTGGGGGATGAGTATTTCGTGCAAGGCGGGTCTATTTATCTCACCGGAGGAGCTCAGGTCAACATCTCGGACTCCGTGCTTATCAGCAATGAGGAAGCCACGCTGGTCCGCAATGGTGGCCTCATCTACGTCGAAGACGCAACGACAATTCTGATAATAACCAACACGTTGTTGGGATTCGGGCAATCCTACTCTGGTGGATTGATCTATTCAGTGGATTCTGCGGTGTACATACGCAATTGCACGCTGCACCGTGGGTACGCTTACGATACTGGGGCTGGCATCTTCGCGATAAACTCGCGTTTCGAGATCACTAACTCCGTTTTCTACGACAATTTTGCCTATTATGACGGTGGAGGCATGTTTGTGAAGGATGGAGGCGAAATGGTGATTCGCAACTCGCTCTTCGATCTCAATACTGTTGAAGCTCAAGGAGGAGCCATCGCTATCAACCCTGGAGCTGACGTTACTTGCATCGTGTCGGACTCGAATTTCACCCGAAATACCAATATCGGGTTCGGCTCGACTGTCTTTGTGGGAAGGGAGAACACCGTTCAATTGACGAATTGTAAAATCTCAGGGAATGGAGGTTCGACCACTGAGGGAGGAGCACTCTATGCGGTTGACGCCACGGTGAGTATCGAGAATTCCGTGTTCGAACTCAACTCGGCAGTCAATGGCGCTGCTATCCAAGTCGCCCGAGAAGCAAATTTAACAGTGAAGAGCTCAATCATCCGAAACAACTCGGCTAATGCACAAGGCGGAGCCTTCTATGCGTCGGTGAGAGCAATAGCGACTTTTATTGACTCTTTAATTGAGGCAAACGACGCGGGTGAAGGTGGAGCAATGTATACGATGGGATCTGCGAGCATCACCTTGACGAACGTCAGCCTCAGCGAAAACACCGCGATGAACTTTGGTGGTGCGATTTCCATGCGAGGTAGTTCGAAGTTACTAGTCAAGGGAAGTGACTTGGAGAACAACGCGGCGTACACTGGTGGGGCGATTTCGGTCCAGGAGAATGCCTCACTCTCCATCACAACCAGCAATTTCCGATACAACGACGCTCTGGATTTTGGAGCTGCCATCTACGTCGATAAGGAATCGGAGGCGGAGAGTCGATCTGTCAACTGCGCTACCTCCACTTTCGGCGGGAACACTGCGACTGCAGGGATTGATATCTACTGGGTTTACTACCCATCGTTCGTTTTCGACTGCGATCAGTGCTCGGCATTAACAGGCAGTGACGAGGTAGCAATTACTACCAGTGCCATGACAATTACCCCTGGCTGGTGGCCATCAAGTGTCACAAGTGGCGTGAGCTTAGGTATTAGTATCCCTGATACGTCAACTTCGGGGGCCACAGATACATCGTCTTTGTCCGCTTCAACTCGAAGGCTGACCTCGTCCGCTTCATCATCATCGCAAGATTCGACGAGCGCTCTGCTAGCCAACCTAACTGATAGCATGCTGAACCCAGACGCAGCTGTACTGTGGCCCACAGTGGTCGTCCGCGACTACTACGGCACGATCGCACATCACGATAATGCGACGCGATGTCAAGCGTCGGTGGCAAATGACGAGAATGACACGTTCGTGTTTTCACCATCCAACTGGATCCTGGTCACCAACGGATATATCACCTTCACGAACGCCGAGGTGCGCTCCACTTCAAGAGACCTACCATATCAACTCGATGTGAGCTGCTCACTATCGCAAGAAACCCAACAGCCTCATCTTACAGTCAATATCACGGTTGAGATGTGTAAGCCTGGCTATCAGAGTATCAACGGGTACGTAAGTTGCCTTCCGGATACGCCAAAAGGTCATGCTGGTATTGTAGCTAATCCGTTTTGTCTTGCGCTTTAGGTTGTGTGTCCCGTGTGAAAAAGGATACTACAGGTATAGTAGCAGTCCGCCTTCCGCACAGTCCAGCCCCTAAGCCCCCTCCCCTTCCCTCCCTTCTATGTTGTGATACTGATGCCGTTATCTGTGTAGTTTGGATGGTGAAATGTGCTTCCTTTGTCCAGCAGGAGCGGCATGCGAGCAGCTTGACAGCAGTCGCGTACCCATTGGCGTTAGTGTTCCTCGTCGTTTGCAGGGGTTTTACGCCTCGGGGGTTCGGTCTTCTGTCGCCGCAGCCAGCTGCGAAGACCCGTCTTCATGGTCGAATGAGGATCCGTGCAAGTCCATTGACGAGGCTAATCTCACGAACCGAATCCACCAATGCGCCAGTCTGGAGAATTTCGGAGCTTATTGGAGTCGCAATCGCATTTTCTGGTGCCTCTCGGGACTGGAATACTATGCATGCGACGTAAGCACAGCATGGAAGTTTTAGCTCGATCGCAGATCGCAGCTTTTTGAATGGGTAACTAACTGACTGATGAGCTCGTACTGACTTTGGGCTGTGATGTCTGCTGCTTTAGACCGACGACGCATGTGTCAGCGCTAATCTCACCGTAAGTACGGCTTCGGCGGACTTGGCAGATCAGTGCGCACTTGGCTATACTGGAGTGATGTGTGCCACCTGCGCTGACGATTTCTACAAGGTGTCCAGCGGGTTGTGCAAACGTGCGTTTCCAATTGAAGGCTATCTCTTGACTTATGTCGTCAACGTCATTTACTAAGCAGCATTCGCTTGTTGGGCAGGATGCACGGACCCGAACGACCCTGCGGCGGCGAGGATGGCTCAAATGTTGGCGATGATCCCCCTCATTGCTGTCATTATTGCAATTGCGCTGATCTGCTACTACTTCTCGAACGCCGCAGAGCAAGAAATCCTGGAGCACGCCAAGGCTGCGAAGCGCTTCGAGATGTACAGAGGTCACTCGTGGTCCCGGGCGCTACTGCAAGCTACCAAAGCGAGTGTTCAACGGCGTGTTCAGCTCATAATGCAATCGGTGATGGAACGCGCGAGACTGAGAACAAAGAGAACGCTGCATCTTTTCCAGATCACTCTAAGACCGAGACCTGTCCCGGGGTGGCGTCCGGAGAAGTTCAAGATCATGCTCGGCTTCTTTCAGGTGTTCGGCGGCTTCAAGGAAATCTACGAGATCCCGTGGCCCAACAAGATGAGTCGCCTCATGGATCTCTGCTCCATGGTGGACTTCAACTTCGTGGACGTCACCGCCTCCGAGTGCTTGTTCAGACGTGACTACTTCATGAATTATCGGTAAGATACCTTGTCCACTCGAAGTCTTTGGTCGGACCGTAAAGCAGGCGAACTCGCTGACACCTCTCTTGTTGCCTCTGTCTCTAGTCTTACTATCTTCGCACTGGTCGGGATGCTTCTGCTCGCGGGTCTGCTGCTGGCCTGGGGGATCAGGCGCTACCGAGTCAAACTGTCGACGTTGCCACGACACTGTGTGAAGTGCGGGCTTCCTGTGTTCTCCCTTCAGCACCGAACAGCGCCGACCATCGCACGACGAGCGACGATAGTGGCCAAGCTCAAGACGGACCGCAAGATGCGCGCTGCTAACCTCCACAACGAGGACCTTGGTTGGGTCGGCCAACTGCGGGCAGGGCTTCAGCGAGTGCTTGATCGTGTCAACTCGTCATGGTTCATGGTGCATACGAGTCGTTTGCTGCAGTATCTGGCCAGACTTACTCGACTCCCAGCTTCTCTTCCGGAGCACCAACCCGCCTGTCCGACATCTCAGCGAATCTCGAGCGACGTCTTGGGCATGGTGGTGCATAGCAATCTGCGACTCTGGCGCGCTCGCATCTGGCTGCGGCTTTACTTCAAGTCCTTTCAGAACAAGTGCATCAAGCTCTTCTTCTGGTACGTACATGCCCGCTTGCTTGTGGCGCTTGTCTTGTGCCTCTCTGCATGGCCTCAACTCGGCATTGCTGTTGTCTAGGGTGCTGTTGCTGTTTTATCCGATGTTCAGTCAACGCGTGCTCGGCACATTCTATTGCGACGAAATCGGGGAGCACTACTATTTGAGCCTGGACCGCAGCATTGTCTGTTACGAAGGCATCTGGCTGTTCTACCTCCCCATGAGCATCGCGTTCATCATTGTGTGGGTCATTGGTACGCGTCCAAACGTCGAGTTCTTGAGCTCTCGAGTCTCTGCGATGTCTGACATTTCATTCAACCGCTTGTTCTTCCTCTTTGCGACACTGGCAGGCGTGCCGCTGTTGTTCTGGTTGATCCTTTTGCGCAAGCGCCGCCAGGGCGTAAGCGATACACTCCTTCTGATCCAAGACCCATCGCAAGATTACCTGAAACAACGCCTGTTGGATGACATGCGGCTCGATCGCGTCGACCGTGGCTTGGTCTTGGACGAAGAGAAGCTGCAGCTATTCGAATCCGAAATGATCGCCCAGTTCTTGAGCGACAAGAACCTCAACGTAGGATCCGTTCCGTACACATTGATTGCCTTGTGGGTGTGCGGTGAGACTGAGTGTGCCGGATGTGTGGGTTGGTCTGTGGAATTCGATCAGGAGCCGAGCACCGTCGCGCAAGTGGGCTTCATCTACCATTCCTGTACGTCAATGGGCCTCTCAGGCCGTGTAGAACTGGACGTTGGAGCATGTAGAACTCACCAAATGTTCGCTTCCGCGTTGTCATGTGCGATCTGTAGACGGCACAGCGTTCTGGTGGTTCGAAGTCTGGGATCTCGGCCGGAAGCTCTGCTTGAACTGCGTGGTCACCCTGCTCGCGAAAGCCGGCGCCAGTCGCATCATAGTGGGTCTCGTCGTCCTGTGAGTTCCGAGTTGCCGATCGGCATGTGTCGCGCTTGGTTCCTCTTAGCAAACGTGTTCCTGTGTTGTGACGTTTCCTCTGTTCGTTCGTGGCTTGCGCGAACAGGCTGGTGTATCTTTCCGTGATGTTATTCTATCAGCCATATAGAGACCACTCGGACAGCGCGCTTGCCAGCGTGACCCACATCCAGCTCTTCATCACTCTGTTCTGTACGTGTAGCGTATCACATGGCCCTTCCTCCTGTATGCCCCCGTCACCACCAACACCCTTGACTGATGGGATATTCTTGCTTTCTGGCGATGCACGGCTTGCAGGCGGGCTGATCTTGAAAATGGGTTCGCTGTATCTCGAGGACGCGGTGGTATCGTTAGTGACGAACACGGCGATCATCACGAACGTGGCGACCTTGGTGTACGCCGTCTATAGCATCGTGGACGAGAAGGTCACAGCTCGCAGGATAGCGCTGCGGCACACCCGAGACGATCACCGCCGCGCCATTCAAGCTCACGTGTGTAAACTCTGGCGGAAGGCGTATGCCTACGCGCTCACCGAGGTCTATCTGAGCGATCCTGACCGCGGCCCTATGTCGCTCCTGGTGATAGTCGAGCTTGCGCGTCGAAACAAACATGAGCAGGAAATAGCCGCTCTCAATGCGCAAGTGGATCTCACATCGGCAGTGGAGCCGAGCAACCCGCACCACGACTCCATCGTGTCGGCTTCGCACGTCGATGTCTTGGATGGCGATGGCACTGAGGGGAACGAGCCTGCCGTAAACACTTGAACGCGGCCACTAGGCAACACGCATTATGCAGGAGGGAGTTAAGAGCAACAAGCATGCACAAGAGACATGAAATGCATCAGCATTCATTCCTTATGCAATCCATGCACTGGTATGTGCAATTGGCACCCGTCATGAAGTCTGTGTGGCCTCTTACTTCCGTCTGGCATTCACCACCCGTTCCATAAGTTCGACCTCCGTCAACCGTTGAGGAAGTGCGGGTTTATCTGGACCGGGACTTTGTGGGGACAGTGCGGGCGACAGTGGAGACGCCATCCACGAACTTGGTGCGGAACACGACGTTGGCGTTGTTGAACATGCCTTCCTTGAGAGAAACCACGATGAACTGCGAGTGCGAGAAGTGCGACCGAATCATCTGCCCAATGTTCTGGGTGTGCGACAGATCCAGCGCCGCGTCCACTTCATCCAGAATATACATCGGCGCGGGCTTGAACAGCAGCAGTGACAAGATGAGCGACAGCGCGAGCAACGAGCGTTGACCACCGCTCAGTTCCGTCAGACTCTCTTTCCACACGCCACCAAACGACACGCGAACTTGCAGGCCATCCAGAATGGTTCCTGAGATGACAGAATACAACAGCAGATTAGCGAATCCAGAGGATGCAATAGTGAGGTAATAGAGCTGGCATTCCCAGCGACCTACCATTCGATGGAGGGTCCAGCTTCGCGTGCGTGCCTGGGAGCAGCGTGCCAAAGATGGAGCCGAAGTCCTTGTTCACCTTCACCCACGTTGTCTGCAACGCCTCGTTCTTCTTTGCATCCAGCTCCTTGATGACCGACGTAATCTTCTCCTTGTCATTTTCGATGATGTGTCGCTTGTTCATCAGGCTTTGGTACTCCTGCTCAGCCTTCTCGATCATGCCCATCACCTTCTTGTTGATCTTCTTGGACAGCGCCCCCTGGGTTTCCTTGAGCTCCAGGAGACGATGATTCGCGCTTGACGGATCCTTCCGCTGAAAGTCGTAGTCCGTGTGCTCACGACCGAAGAACTCCTTCTCCGTTTCAATCCACGGGTGTGACTTTTCCAGCTTCTTCACCAGCGTCTTTGCGTCGCTTTCGTCCTTGACAAGTCGAGAGATCTTGTGCTCAGTCTTCTTGCGGTCGATCTCCAAGTCGCTCTTCTTTTTCGAAAGTGCACCTTGACGAGCGCCCAGCTCCTTCAGCTGTTGGTCACACAAGGTCAAATTGCTGCGACGTTCTTCCAGCTTCTGCGACGCTTCTTCGTAGGTGCTTTGGATTTCAGCCAGCTTGTCCTCCACCTTCTTTTCCTCCTTCCGAAGTGTAGCGAGCTCTTGCTGGATTCCGGACGCGCTTTCGTTGCAGCTCGCGAGCTCCTGCTCAGCCGATTCTGCTTCCAAGACCAGCTCGGAAAGCTCTTGCTGCACGGTTTTCAACCGCACTCCAATTGCCTGCGTTTCCTTTTTCGATTCTGCAAAACGCTTCTCCAGAACACCAATCTTGGATTGACGCGATTGCTTCAGGTTGGCGATGTCAGCGTCCAACGTTTTGACCTCCTTGGTCAACTGAGTAACAGCTTCCTTCTTCGCCACCAGCAGCTCCTTTTCGTCACCATACTGCTCTTCTGACGCAGCGACATCACGTTCCAGCTGTGCAAATGGACTGTCGGCGACTCGCTCATCGAGCAACCGCAGCTCGTGTTCTTTCAGCTCAATCTGGTGCTGTAGCTGACGAAAGTGGCCCGCATCCTGAAGAAGTCAAGCAAAAAAGTCAGTAATAGTCATAGACGAAACGACGGTAGCGTACATGACGAATCACCTGCTTCATGTCGTCCAAGGCACGAGCTGCATCTTGGTATTCCCGCTTCATGTCACTCAGCTCTCGGGTGCTGTTGATCAAGTGGTGAAGCTTCAGCAGAATCGGTGTGCCACTCGATGGCGCCGAGCCTCCTTGCAGAGTTCCCGCTGGGTCATACGAATCACCATCAAGAGTTACCGTACGGACCTTGATATCTCTGTGGAAGGTAACGTTCTTCGCGAGCTCGCTCGTTTCACAGATAATTGCAGACCCAAACGCGTACTCCATCGCTGGTTGGAGATCCGGCTTGAAGTGGATCAATTCCATCGCCTCCCACACCTTGCCGCCTTGCTGCTGGGCAACTTGTCGAGCCTTTTGCATTTTGCGAGGATCAACGGTCTTTCGTGAGATCCGATTCAACGGGATGATCGTAACGCGGTTCATCAGACGACCGAACTTGAGAATGTCCTTCGCAGTCTTCTCGTTGTCCACCACAATCTGGTACAGTTTGCCACCCGCGGCAATTTCGAGCGCAAGCGCCGACCACTCGTGCTTCGTTTCCAGCAGATTCGCAAGCACGCCCTTCACGCTCTCTCGCTGGAAGTCGCGGTACGGATCCGTGTACTTGAAATCCAACCGGGACGAGAGACCGGATGACACTTCATCCACCTCTCGTTCGCATCGTGCGATCTTCTCCTGCAATCCACGCACTTGGTCATGAAGTCGCTTTTCTTCCTCTGGGTTGAATTGCCTTGTCAGTTGATCCACCTTGTGCTGCATCTTCTCCAGTTCATCTGATTTGTGCTGACGCTCTTCATTCATGCTGTGGTTGTTCATTTTCGTCTGCTCGATTTCACGGCGTTTGTGCTTGATGCTTTCTTCCATGTGCTTCAGCTTCAAATTGATCTGCTTGATCGCAGTGCTGTTCTCCTGCAACTCGCGCTGCTTCGACGCGAGACGCTCGGACAGTGACTCATCACTGTCTCCACTCTGCTCCATGCCGGCGTTCAGTGCTTGGATCTGACGCTGATAGTCATTCGTCTCGTTCTCCTTGGCCGTGAAAGTCTCCTCGATCTCGCTCACTTTCTTCTTTGCCTTCTCAATGTCCTTCGCCAGCTTCGCCATGCTCTGCTCAGCCTCCGTGCGCTGCTCGGTCATGCCGGTTTCGGCGCTCACTTGCTGCTCAATCGACGATTTGCAGTGCGTGAGTTTCGTGGTGAACTTCACCACCTCTTTGCCGATCTTCTCCACATTGTCCTTGAGTTTCTGGAACTCCTTGCCCATCTCTTTGTCGCGTTGCGTGTGCAAGACCTCGATGTCTTCTTCCACCTGCTTCATCTCCTCGCCGATCTGCTCCTCTTGCTCCGCAGCCGCGCGCTGCGACTGCTGCATCTTCTCCACATGCTGCGCCGTGTTCTTCAGCGCGTCCTGCGCTTTCTGGAAGTCGTACGCCACACAAAAACGCTGCAGCCGCTCCATCTCCGTGTTGTTTGCGGCCCACTTGAGGTAGTGGGTCTTCTCGGCACGCAACTTCTCCAGCGTGGGCGTGATCTCGTCGGCCAGGATGTTGTTGATCTCATCCACCTTCTTCTCCTTCTTCATCATGGTCTTGAGCGCCGCCTGCTTCTTGTTCTCGTACATGCGCGTGCCGGCGGCTTCCTCGATCATGCCCAAGATCTCAGGCGGTTTCATGTTGAGTACCTTAGTAATGCGGCCTTGCATGATGAGGAAGTGTGGGTTGTTCACGTTCAGCTGCACCGAGTGGAACAGATTCTGCACCTGGCTCACTTGCGCTGTATGGCCATTAATCAGGTACTTGTTGCGGCCACCAATGACCACCTGGCGCGCCACGGAGATCTGCTCGTACTGCTCGTAGCCCACAGGCGAGGCCTTGGAGTCCTGGTTGTTGAACACGATGGTCACGCTGGCCTTGGTCACGCCCGCCTGGCCCTGCTTGTACACGAGCTCCTGCAGGTTGTTGGCGCGCACTTGCGACAGGTTCGTGATGCCCAGCACGAAGCAAATGGCGTCCAGCACGTTGGACTTCCCGCTGCCGTTCAGCCCCGTGATGGCGTTGAAGCGCGGGTCGAAGCCGCTCACCACCGTGCGCGTCGCATACGACTTGAACCCGTCTAGAATGATCTCCTCGATGTGCATGGCCCCTTTAGTCCGCGAGCCGACGCACGCGTCGCGCTCTTGCTCAGCCTTGCTGCTTCTGGCTCACGTGCGAAGATGGCGCGCAGACTTGGCCTGCTGCCACTTTTGAAATCGGTGCGGCCGGGTCGAACCCGTTCTTGGAACCCGGGTTCAATTTTGAAGGCACAATATGGTTTGGAGAACGGGCTTTGCTGTCCAGACCCGGGTTGCACTAACGAGAGTGTTGGTCTCTTTCATTATAAATGACCCACCTGTTTGTGTGGCTCATGTGGTGGAAAAACAAAGCGTTATAATCATCAGGAGTGATGGTCTCTGATTCAACTTTAGCCCATTCGTTTTCCCCCGAAACGGCGTGGAGGATTCGAGCCAATGTCGGCGGAATATGCGCTGCGTATGGAGGCGCTCGAGCGGCACCGCGAGGAGCTGTGCGTCTATCAGGGCGTTTCTGACTGGACAAGTAGTCACATATCATGTGGAGGCTTAAATCCAATCTGTGCGCTGGTATGTGTGTGTTGCCGTCTTGTTCCGCTACAGAACGGCGCAACGGCAGGCGATTGAGAAGCGCATTGCATTGCGCGAGGCGACCGCGGCCGAGTTCAGCGCCGTGGCGCTGCAGAGCTACAAGCAAAGGCTGAAAACGCTGCGGGCCTCCACCATCTCAGCCAGGAAACGGAACGAGGAGTTCATGCGGTCGCTGCGTGCGACGCAGAAGCAGGTGCAGGAGACCTCCTTCCGCCTGAAGAACGACCAGTCGGCCAACAACGCGCTACTGGAGCAAGAGAAGGCGCGCTACCACCGCAAGATCGAGCAAATCTATCCGGCGTGGCAAGAGCAGCTACAGCGTCTACGTGTCCAAGTGCTACGCGAGCTCGAAGACAAGAAACACGCTGTGGAGCGGCGGAGATATCTCGCCAAGAAGGTTGAAACCTCTTTCGCATGCTTGCGGCTCTCAAGTTTGATTTTGTGTTGTGGGAGCGATTCACACTGTTGTTACTTATGTGGATGTGTCTTTATAGACGTTTGAGAAGGAGCAAACGCTGGGCGACCTCATCCGGCAAACAGTAAAGCAAACGAGTTTGGAACCCAACCTCCTGTACTGATAACAGCGCTGACTTATTGAGTGCTGGATACTCTGCTACGTAGCGTCATGAGGTCGAAATGGCCGAAAACCTGGAGCAGAACGAGCTCTTCGAGCGAGACTTGCTGCGCACTCAGAGCACGACGCAAGGTAAGACCTCTATAAAAAAAAACTGGATTCGCGTCGTTCGTCTGGAAGGGAGAAGCTGAGGCGTGTGAAATGTGCAATAGCCAAGGAAGTAGATCACAGCATACGTGAGCACGCCTTCGAAGCGCGAGACTTCCTTCAGCAACAAGCCGCAGCGCAGCTGAAGTCGATCCCCGAGCTGGATGAGGAGATCACAGGTACTGCACGATCACGTGCTTGTAAGACCCGAGAAAACTCGCGAAGCTCTGACGAAGTTGATTGCACATGACAGATAAAATATCGGAAGCGTTTTCACCTCGGCACGCTCTACGATCGCTCCGAGACGGCAGCAGGTTTGCCTTTCCATGACGTCAACCACTTTGAACAACGGAATGGGTTGCTCATACGTAGCCATCGTGTATTTTGACCAGGTCGCTGTCTTTCGAGGAACGTCAGCGCTACCGAGAAGAAGAAGAACCTGCGCGTCAAATTCGAGTGGAGATTCCGCCTCGAATGCAGACGACAGCACGATTTGTTCCGCCTCAAGGTAATCAAGGAGAGCTACATTACGCTTACTCGCCGGCCGAATGTGATCAATTTGACCACGACCCGAGAGCAATGAGCGAAGATTTGGTGCCTCTCAGCCATGCAGCTCCAAATCTATATCCGATCGAGATTTCGAAAGCAAAGAACCACCAGATCGCTTTCAGGCGCATCCATGGAACCAATCAACCTGGCATAGACCCGTGTGACCATCCAAGAGTTGAGTTGGCTGGTCCAAAGCCAATAGCAACTCCAGAGGCAAGCATCCCGAGAACATTGCCGAGTCCAGACGTGCGACAGCCACAAACATCTCTAAGAGTCGTCATTGGTCATGATACATGGAGTGAAAGTGCGCACCAAGCACGAGTTGGGAAGCTGGAATCTATTCCCGAGGCCGATATTCAACTCGATTCATCTTCACATGTCGTGGCGATGGCAATATCGGGTGTCGAACGGACAGCAACCGATGGAAGGGGAGGTCTGGATGAGCGTGGATCTGATGTTAATGAAGAGCTGTCCTCCAATGCAGTCGACAGTTCCGCTTCTTGGATGGATGCAGCCAAACCAAGCTCAATTTCGATCGCAGATAAGATCGAAGAAAAGCGACCTGCGAGACCGTCTCTTGATATCCCTACGCGTGCGGCTTCGTTGGGGGACTCTTCTGGAGCTGAAGTGGGTGCACGATCTTCCGTTGAAGAACAAACGCACATTTCTGGCCCAGCGCATGCAAACACGAGTACAGTGTATCCAGACTCCCGCATGAATGGTTTATCACGAACCGCTGAGGCAGCAGCGTCACAAGAAGTCTCCATTGATCGCGCTGCAGCTCTTTCTCCAGATCCATCGCTGATACGTGCAACCGCGGGTGCACTTACCGAATCGGCGGGATCTGGTGAACCATTGACTGGAGGAGGGGTGGACCGACAGGACGAACTGACGAAAGGCGCTTCTTCTCTTCACTTCGGAAGCTCCTCCGATTTCGAACGGATTGCTGCTTCAGACGAACCAAACAAATTCGATTGCTTGGCGAATGACATATCACTCGACGGAAAGCTGGTGAGTGCCGATAAGACCGATGCTGTAAGAACTGACACGGCAGCACGCACTCAGATTTCTACAAGCGCCATCAATACTCCCCACCACGGGCAATCTAGCAGCCAAGTTGACGCGAGCGACCTCTCTCCAGCTAACAGCGCAGATTCGATCTCCAACACACTAGGATTGAATCTCTCCGCTGCATCTCCAGCTGCTTCAGACTCGCCGCAAAAGTCCATGGACGAAGGGAGCATGCCCAGTGGTTTGCATGTTCAGCCAGGAGGAGCAGAAGACGGTCTGCCGCCGCTTTCCCGGAATTCTGACGTGGAGATTTCCTCACCGCCAGCTTTCGATTCAGCACCTGTGCAGTCGGCCGACGATAGCATGCTGCTCAGAAGCATGGGAAGCGATGACTTCGATGTATCCACGAATGACTTGTCGGAGGGCTCGACGGCTAATCTTAATGTCATACCTGACCCTGCCGTGGCAACGACACTCGAACCTGGGGCTGCTACGATTCTCACTAACAGCCACACCAGCCCCACCGAGCTGGCAATTGACGAGGTAATGCCATTAATTCTCGTTGGCACGTTGCTTGTCCTAGGAATTGATGACTAACAAGGCTCTGCGGCGGTTATTGTAGATGAGCCACAAGTCGCTCACCGAGAAACTATCGCAAGTGGATCGAGTGAAGGCCCTAGGAGCTTTGATCGGTCGAGTTGAGGAAGGAGCAGCCGAAGGAGATGCGTTCAGTGGGTCTTGTGATACGGGGTCGTCGAGTGACTCAAAGCGTGAACTGCTCAAGTAAGTAGAAGGACCTGTGCCGTCGCCTTGCATGACCACTGCAATAACGATATTTCTGTAATGTGTACAGGATGGCTGTAAGCGGACGCAAGGCGCAGATTGCGTTTTTCGGCTCCGACGTCTGTTTCGAATTGGTTCTGGACATCTTGCGTGACATTGGGCCAGGTATATTGCCATCGACCACTGTGGGTGCTCTGATTTGAGAACATTGACACCAACGTTTGCCATGTCATACAGTGCTTTTTCCACCCAAAGCGTTTGAAGGCATCATGAATGACCAGAAGATTCGCAAACTACACCAGCAGAACAAGGGGAAGGAGCTCGGTAACGTGCTGGAGATCTTGAAAGCGTGGCTGTAGTTGACTCTTGTGACTGATTCGTTGCTGTTGTTTTGCTTGCAATTGTTGCGGATAGATCTGTGGAAATTGCTTTCGGCTCATATGAAGCGCCTTGTGGAGTCGAAGGCGATTGCTTCAACGGACTTGGTGGATTGTTTCGTGACGGCATTCCTCGTGCACGACCCAGAGAACCAACGATCACAGCGAAAGGTACAGAAGACCGAATCGGAGGAGGAGGTAACAAGGATGCACACGCCACTGACATTATCAACTTTTAGCTTCGTGAATTTTTAGCCACAGTGTGCGGCGGCAAGCCCTCAAGTCCGCGGAAAGAGAAGGCTGCAGCCACTCCACAGCCGTCTCCGCCGAAACCGGAGCTACGCGCCCCAAGTCCCGAACAAGTCAAGCCATCAGGTCAAGACGCAAACATCGGAACTCATGCACTGCTTCAAACAGCCTTTCTTCAACGGCAAAGCCCACCGAAGGCCAAGGCATTCGGCATCGCATCTTCCAGGTACGCTGTCCTGTTGTTTCCTCTATTGTGACCGGCCATTTTTGAGCAGTTCTTTGAGCGCTTGCTTGATGGCATCGCAGCTCCAGCGACAAATCAAGGGGCTCTTCGGATGTGTTGATGTCAATGGGGTCGGGTCCAATGCGACTTTCGCAAAAGGTTTGTGGTTCCTCGAGTACTCCCCCCCCCCAGATTGTTGCCTCGCGGCGCTCTAACGATCGCTCACTCATCTGGTCGCTTATCGAGAACAGTTGATGCGGGGCGGGAAAATGGACGATTACTCCGAGTTCGAAGAGGAAGATGGGGTGGATCTGCAGAACCTCATTGGAACGAAACCAGCGTTCGGTGCCGCATCCTCAGCGTTGGGCAAGTCGCACCGCGCTGCCAAGACCTCCCCAACCAGCAAGCGGCAGGACGTGATCGCTGACGATGACGACGAATTCGACGCCGACTTCTGAAACGATATTGGATACGAACGAGATCGGTCGGGCGACTACAGAGAAGCTTCATTGCCGTCACCCGATTGACATGTGAGTAGCAATCAAGGCGAACAAAGGTTGCACACGAATGGCTGCAACACTGTTGCAAGAAGTTCAACAACACGAAGTCTACTCTGACTGGCCAATATCCACTTCAACTGCTCCATTGATTGGACTGAAATGTGGCTTGTGCGTGGTCGTTCTCGCTGTGCGGAGTGCGTTCGTCTCCTGCGTCTCCCCATTTGAACGACAGCCAAAGTGCTCGGTGGCAAGTCGGCGACCCAGAGCTTCAGATCGCCGTCGTGCAATCGCATCGGCAGTTTGCGTGCATCTTTCCCCCATCGACTGGACATATCGAGTTCCACAGGTTGCTTGGCGTCAAAAGCCTCCGATATCGCAACACTCTCTAAAACCGTTTGCGATCCGCTTGATGTCCCTGGCAAAAGGCATATTTCGCCTGGAGGTGACACGTATGCTCTTGTGCGTAATTACCTGTTTGCCTGCTTTTTACGGCAATATGTCGTTTTTACCCCCCTCAATGCGCAACGCACACAAGTTTGTGCCGCGCCCGCCCCCCACTCGACGGGAGCTCTCCCCTCATTTCCCATTTTCGCCGCGGAAAGAGTATCCAGAAGCTTCGGCTGTCGAGTACTTGGGGGCAACCAGTACGTTCGAGGCCCGAACCTTGTAGTATCGGGACGCCTAGCTAAGCGGGGGCCTTATCTAACGGATGCCTCGTGTGTGTGTTGTGTGAATCAGTGCGTTTCCTGCATCTGATCCGGCCCGTGATGTGCGTGCTGCCCGAGGTGGCGCAGCCCGACCGCAAGATCCCGTTCCGCGAGAAAGTGCTGTGGACGGTGATCACGCTGTTCATCTTCCTGGTGTGCTGCCAGATCCCGCTGTACGGCATCCAGACGTCCAAGTCGTCGGACCCGCTGTACTGGATGCGTGTGATCCTGGCCTCGAACCGCGGCACGCTCATGGAGCTGGGTATCAGCCCCATCGTGACGTCGGGGTTGGTGATGCAATTGCTGGCCGGCTCGAAGATGATTGAAGTGGACCAGTCGCTCAAGGAGGACCGCGCGCTGTTCAGCGGTGCGCAGAAGCTCTTCGGCATCCTGATTACACTGGGCGAGGCCGTGGCATACGTGGTCTCGGGCATGTACGGCAACATCTCGGACATTGGTGCATTCAACGCCATCCTGATCATCGTGCAGCTGCTGTGCGCTGGCATCTTGGTCATCATTCTGGACGAGATGCTGCAGAAGGGCTACGGTCTGGGCTCGGGCATTTCGCTCTTCATCGCCACCAACATCTGCGAGAACATTGTGTGGAAGGCCTTCAGCCCCACGACCATCAACACTGGCCGTGGCACGGAGTTCGAGGGCGCCATCATCGCTCTCTTCCACTTGCTGATCACCCGCTCGGACAAGCTGCGTGCGCTCAAGGAGGCCTTCTACCGCCAGAACCTGCCGAACGTGACCAACCTGCTGGCCACGATGCTCGTGTTCGTGGTGGTGATCTACTTCCAGGGCTTCCGCGTGGACCTCCCCGTGAAGTATCAGAAGCTCCGCGGCCAGCAGGGCACGTACCCGATCAAGCTGTTCTACACGTCCAACATGCCCATCATCCTGCAGACGGCGCTGGTGTCCAACCTGTACTTCATCTCGCAGTTGCTGTACAAGAAGTTCAGCGGCAACTTCCTGGTGCGTCTTCTCGGCGTGTGGCAGGATGTGGAAGGCAGCGCCGGCCAGACTGTGCCTGTGGGCGGTGCCGCGTACTACATGTCGGCTCCCAGCAACTTTGCGCAGATCATGTACGACCCGGTCCGCTTCGTGATCTACGTGATCTTCATCCTGGGCTCGTGCGCGCTGTTCTCCAAGACGTGGATTGAGATCTCAGGCTCGTCGGCGCGTGACGTGGCCAAGCAGCTGCGTGACCAGCAGATGGTCATGAAGGGCCACCGTGACTCGTCTATTGTGCACGTGCTCAACCGCTACATCCCCACCGCCGCGGCTTTCGGCGGCATGTGCATCGGCGCTCTCTCCATGGTGGCCGATCTGTTGGGCGCCATCGGCTCGGGCACCGGTATCCTGCTGGCTGTGACCATCATCTACCAGTACTTCGAGACGTTCGCCAAGGAGCAGGCGGAGATCCCGTTCAGCGGCATGTTCGGCTTCTAAGCGCCGTCGGTAGCTGCCGTCTCATCCGATCAATGAGCGAGATGTGGAAAGCAAGCCGCAACAACAAACGACGATCACAAGAACCAAACGGCGAGGGGAGACGGACGATCCAACAGGGTGTGTTTGTTCCCGTTCAAGGAGCACTGTCAGGTGCTCTTTGCTGAATTAATAGTAGAAAAATTTGGTTAGGATGCTCAGCAAAAGACGAGCGGCCGAGATGAGAGGCCCTTCCCCGCTGCTTGGTTCGGAGACGAGCGAGGCGGACGTCATCTCGGCCACTCTTAGGTGCGCGATGGGGAGTTTCGAGCTCTCCCTCGCCTTTGGGGAATGGGAGATCGTTGTTCGAGAGGTTGCCGGTGTGCTTGGATGACAGCGCAGCTCACAAGCGATAACGTGCAATAAACATACACTTTCGAAAGAAGCTTCTTCATTCATCAATCCAGGCACATCACGCCTGCGTCGTTGCCTCTATCTTCGCCGATGCATGACGACGACGCAATTGAAAGCTCAAGTCACAAGGCACGGCGATTTGGGTGGGCAGGAGGACGACTGGACTGGCGCCCAGTGCTCGAGGTGCTGCCTGCCGCCTCTTCTGCGCTGAAGCCGTGGAAAGTGCTACTGGTGAAGGAGCTAGTGGCGCCGCCAGTATTGATGCCATCACCTCGAGCGTAGCCGCTCGTGCTGCTGAAGCTGTTGGAGCCGTTGCTGTCACGACTTTGACTGAGCTGTTTCGCTTTGGCTCCAGCTTTCAGCGTCTTATACAACTTTTCGTACTTGGCGAGGCGGTCATCCTACCAGACGGAAGGTGAGAACAGAAGGTCGGTCAATCAAGGGCAACACTCCACCACAAGTGGATCCAACAGGCTACGCACCTTGATCTTTGCAGATTCCATCAGCTTCGCGATCTGCCCTTCCTGAACCTCCAATTTGCTTTCCAACGCCGAGTTTCCCCTGATCCATCAAATCCCATGCAACAATTCGATAACTTAGTGGATGCGGCAAGCGATAAACCCAATCGAGTCTTGGGCTCATACCCTCCCGTCCCGCTTGATGGTGATGCAGCCGCTTGTACTCCGCGTTGGCGGCGCCACTCCTCCAGCGCCCTCTTAATCATGACAAACTGGACACACAAGCCATTAACCACCACATTAGACTTAAGTGACCCAGATGCCCACGTCCCTCGTTATAGGCTTCCTCTCGTGATGAAACTAACCCGCCACTTCGCAAAACTCACCTTTTGGTTGTAGTTCGCCTTGAAGTGCTCCATTGATTCCCGAATCTCACGGTTCTCGGTCTGGACGCTCGTTAGCGCGTCGCATTTCTACGCAATACGGAGATTAGCAACAGTCCAATGCGTCCCAGAGTCCATAACGCCATCGGATGGCGTCACACTGCATCCTTACCTTCACAAGCTTTGTGTTCTCGCTGCTGAGTGTCTTCACGACATTCAACAGGCGCACGATCTCGTATTTCTGACGCGTGATCGTCTCCTGCAAACCCTCGACATCTTCCTGGCCGTCCGACGCTTTTTTCCCAACGGCACTTGACGCCTGCCTTTCTTGCGACCGATAGTACCCATCGCTGGTCATCGCGCCTGAGTTCGCGTTACCCGGAGGCGAGTTGCCGTTTCTCGGCGTATTGTTTGACCTTCGTGGATCCACAGGGGCGCGACCGCCGTACTGTTGCTCCATCAACCTGCATACAAATCAACCGCGTGAGATCAGACAAGCGGTAATAAAAACATTTACAAGAACACTCGCAAAACATATACCGTTGCCGCTGGTTTCTCATTCGAGAGGCAACCGCTGCACGAAGGGTGGAGCCTCCATCAACAGCAGTGGCGACCACGCCAACGGATGTCCTGGTAGCAGCCCACCCACATATTCAACATACGATTTAGACCACAGCTATTGGTCGAATCGATAACAACTAACGTGTGGCGGCCAGTCAGCCACAAGGGGAATAACGCACCTCGCCTTTGCAGGCAGCAAGCAAAAGGAATCCCCGAGTGACGAAGAAAGATGGCGGGATGACATCAGCACGTTCTGTAGAACACACACGTAGATATCATCAGATCAAAAACGATGCAGGCGTAGCCGACGATCCCAACAACTACAGACTAAAAACTATAGTTTCTTGCCGCACGAACCGTATCGGAGGACCCAGCACTCGACAGTCCAATCTCATGCAGGCGTCGCCACAATTCTTCCATCTCCGCCGCCGCCAGGTTCAGCTGCGTTTCCGCCGCCACGCTCGCTTGCGGGTCTGGGGGGGCGCTGTCACCAATAGACCGTTCACCCTCCTTCTCAACTCCAGCGCTTGGCGTGGTCTTCGTGGAATTCTCTTTAGCAGCAGCCGTCTCTGCCGTGGGCGTGGTGGCACTCGCACCGTCCGTCTCGACGGGACTCGGATTCCGAGCGCGCGCCACTTTGGCTCGGTACTCGTAGTTCTCCGCCAGCAGCACTAACGCGCCAATCGTGCGCTTGTCTGTCACGCGTTGCGCAGCCTGCAGGAACCTCTCGCTGGCCAGATGCCCCTCCTTCTCGGCTTGGATGTACTACAAGAAACCGGACATTTCGACGGGTTAATGGCTGCAATATGGACGCACAAAACATGAAAAGCAAGGGCACATGCGGGTGCAGACGTACGTCGCTGTGTTTAAACGCTTCTTCGGCGCGCACGGCGTGGAAATGCGCCTGCACGGCGGGCGCCGAGCTCTCATATTCGTCGTTCTCCACCGTTTTCCACGCCATGTTGGTGATGTTTTTCTGATTGCAGAGCAAGGACGAGAGCGCCGAATTTGTTGTGGGACACACCAGGAGTCGATCAGAGCGCAAGGCGATTGGTTGTATTTAGCTGTTGAGACCACACTTTCAACCAATCCTCGAACGTGACGTTTCGTCAGATCTGATAACAGACAACGCTCGGCAGATCGTGAAGTTGCTCTGAAGCGAATGCGCATGCTGGGGGAGGATGCTGGGGACGACAGCAGCGGAGCGAGCCCTCCACCCGTAGGGCAGCAGAGCCCGACGTCCGACGCCCGGCGGTCTAAGCTACCAGCAGTAGCATCGGAGGTTTGCTGTATCATCGCGTCTGACCAAGTAACGCGCACATACTCGCCAGTTGCTTTTGAGCTTCAGGCAATCTCCAC
The DNA here is from genome assembly GCA_001712635.2 of Nothophytophthora sp. Chile5. NCBI lineage: Eukaryota > Oomycota > Peronosporomycetes > Peronosporales > Peronosporaceae > Nothophytophthora > Nothophytophthora sp. Chile5. Next base: position 2,638 of record MBAC02003986.1, on the reverse strand, counting down.
TCGATGTGGTTTTGTGACCGTGTGGAAAACGGGCAACTTGAGGCATGCACAGGTTGGGTGTGAGGCACAATTTGTGGATCTGGTGAGAGAGCAAACGAGAAAAGACAGGTCCAAGCGAGTACTGCGCATTTTCCACAGAGTTGTCGGGGATGAACTCAAATGCATGCAAGTGAGGGAATCGTTGAAACTCATATCATCGTCCTTTACGAGTTTTTAACGCAGAGCATTAATGGCGATTACACTTGGCATTCGTCATGGATGCGACGACGCGATCCTCTGAAACCCGAAATACGAAATGGCTCGAAGCGGCACGAGGCTGCTTAGAAAGCAATCTCGCTCTGCAGCACGGAGAAGTTGCGGTGCTTGAGCGTCTCCAAGTCTTGCTGGTGCTCCAGGCCCAGAAAGTTGGTCATGATCTTGTTCAGGTGCGTGTTCTCGTGCACGCCCTTGCACATGCGCTCGAAGACGTGCGGCCCCTTGCAGTACAGATTCACGTCCGTGCCGACGTGGCCGATGGTGGTCCACCCGATGGCCGCACGCACGCTGATCACGTGGCCCAACTCAATCATGACGTCGTTCAGGTCGCGCGTCTCGTCCACAGCAAGAGCGATCTCCGAGACCAGCGTGGTGACCTCATCGTCCGCGACCGAGGTGACGTTCGTGTAGGTAGACAGGAGGGTCTTGGCACTGGCAAGCAGCGCGGCCTTGCAGGTCTCGTTGGAGTCCGTGGCGCAGTCACTCGTCTCCCAGATATCTTCCATGTTCGACTGCATGATCTCGGTGGACATGTTCTGCTGCTGCAGCTCCGTGGGGTACCACACATAGGGCGAGTCACGACCGAGCGTGAGGCCACCGGTGCCGTGGTCAGCGGCAGACAGCATAGCGGTGTTGGGGGACTGCTCAAGGTGGTCCAGTACGACGGCGAAGGATTCGTCGAAGGTGATGGCCTCCTTCGCCATGGTGCCCGGGTCGTTCGAGTGGCCGGCGTGGTCGACGCGAGATCCCTCGATCATGAGGAAGTAGCCGTGCTTCTTGGCCTGCTCGTTGGTGCGCAGCAGACCAAGGATGATGTCCACCATCTCCGGGAGACTCGGCTCGCGGGCGGTGGTCTCGTTGGCCGCCTGTTCGCGGGTGCGGTCCACCTCATAGGTCATGTGGCTCTTGTGGAAGAGTCCAAAGATACGCAGAGCACCCGTCTCCGCGTTGGCAGCCTGGTATTCCAGAAGGTCTTGGTAGTCGTAGGCGACCGTGTAGCCGTTCGTTTCGAGGTCCGCGAACATGGAGTCGTTGAAGTGACGCTTGCCACCACCCAGAAGGAAGTCCAAGTTCTTGTTCGCCACGTACTGGGCAGCGATCTCGTCCTCCGAGTCGCGGTCAATCACGTGCGCTGCGAAAGTCGCGGGCGTCGCGTGGGTGACGCGGCTGGTGACCACCATTCCCGTGACCATGCCGCGCGCCTTGGCGGCCTCCAACACCGTGCCCAACGGGTTCTCGTACGTGTCCATGGCAATGGCGGCGTCGTACGTCTTGTAGCCGGTCGAGTAGGCCGTGGCGGAGGACGCCGAGTCCGTGATGTAGCTCGTGGACGAGTGGGTCTGCACCGTGCCCATCTGGTACGGGTCGATGTGCAGGCGCGTCTGCATGCTCGGGTCGAGCACGGTACGCGCAAGCGTGAAGATGTTGGGGCCCGTGCCGTCTGGGATCATCATGATGACACTGCGCGGCTCTTCCTCATCCTCGTCGAAGCCGTAGTCGAAGTCAAGCGTCTTGTACTCGTGTTCCGTGGCGGCTTGCACGAGTGTGGAGGTGACGGCGGCACACAGGCTCACCAAGAGCGTCAGGTTAACCATCGTGGCGCAGATTGTTTCGGAGTGGGGGTCGATGTGCGCTGGCCAGCGGAAATTGAAGAATGAGGAACCAGATGCAAGAACTACAAGCGATTCTGCCTCCTTACCTGGTTACAGAAGCAGTGGCTGGTGAGTGCTTTGTAGCGGCGACCCTCCCTCCAGCTTTTCTCGAACGCATGGTGCACTTGGCCTGCCCATGCACCGGGAAGGAGGGAGGGAAGCCCAGTGGATACGGAGTGCTCCTATTTGTGCCCACGTGCTCAGATGTTGTGCAATGGTGATTAAAGCGTCAATCAAAAAGCCACCCATCCTGTCACGGAAGATTCTCCGATGGGATCAATTCGCCAGCTCATTATATTTGTTTATATAGGATATAGATATGCATATTATACAACGTTGCTTTAAGTGATTTAGAATGCTTTAAAACGATGTAATTTAACGGATCATAATTTGATACAGGTTTTCAGTCGTCGACGCAGATTCGCTTCAAGCAGCGCGAATCTTGACAGTTTGGACAGCTGGTTTTAATCCTTCCTTGGCGATTAATACCTGGCACTGGCGGTCTTCTCGCCGACATTCCATTCGCCCGGTTTCGTCGGACGACTTGGCCTTTGTATGTGAGTCGTCGGACGGTCAGCCGCCATTTTGGAAAGAATAATTTGAGAATAGACGTGGACCTCTTGGAAATTGTACGGGCACCCAAGAACGCAATATTCTCGTAAAAACGTCACCAGAATTTCCGACGATTTATTAGCAGACGATTGGATAGAATCAAGCTTCATAAAGTTTCA